>JAAEAF010005032.1:0-89111 GCA_011037195.1 Triatoma infestans | reverse complement strand
AACAAATCAATTGATTCAATTTTTTTCAATATATATAAACTGAATAGATATCGAAACTAGATACTCTTTGACATTCACTTCTTCCAAATTGATCTAATTCATTTTGAATTTTTGGTAATCATCATACATCATATGTATCATCGTTTATTGTTTAAAAAGATAAACATTTCCTACAATAAGAAGTTGGTACATTATAATACATTTATAATACAAAGAAACCAAAGTGTCAATTAAAAAAATAAAGAAAATAAACTTATTAATCGACGCTGCTTATATTAATAACGTTCTTACCTGTAAGCTACTTATAAAAAATGCATAAATCTTATTTATTTTACTGACATCATTAATATGCAAAAAATCCTCTAATGTAAGCAAGATAGTTCCTCAGATATTTATTTCTTTGCCTAATAAACAACGGGCAGGAAAATAAGAAATGTGCTACCGTGTCCATCTCACCCCTGAAACAAACTGGACAGGGTACAAGGTCCGAGAACACATACTGCCGTCAACATATAATGAGGTCATTTTTATATGCCAAACGTAATTGGGCCACCAGACTTTTTTTTTTTTTATATTCACATTAAAATATGAATATTCTTGTTTTATTCCAAATGTACAAATATTACGGTAATGCAAGTTGTATCGCAAAGAGAGTCAATATCCTTACTAATTAAATTATTTTCAAAAGAAGTTAACAAATCTTTATACTTACTTTTAGTAATATCAACATTTCTATATTGGTACAAACTTTCCGTCAAACATTATCGTCAAATAGTACATCAACTCGGAGACCCAGTCCAAAGGAATATTTTGATTGTCAATTAACTGTAGGAGTCTATTAAAGCATATTTTAGGAAGTTTATTATTGGACATTCCTAGCAAACTAATCCACCAATGAATATCGCTTTGCTATCGCCGTTAGCTTTTATTTTCCAAAAATGAAAAAAATCCGCTTTGAAACACTCACGCGATTAATATAAGTGTAGGGATTTTAGTGAACCAGTGAACCCCCACCACTCATCCACTCTAGCGGAGAGAAACAGCCCCTCTCGCACAGAGAGGAGAGGCTCGGCAGTATATATATATATATATATATATGAGAGAGAGACAGTCATAACATCATTCTGTTCAATTCAGTCTTACACGTCAGACATCATTCTGTTAATTCACACTCCGTACATATCGTTTAGCCACGTCAGTCTGTCAGTTCAGTTAGGTTCTAAACTCTAAAGTGTAAAGTCTTTGGTATACAGTCATATACATATATATATCAATTATATATCTTAAACCAAATCTTAAGGTGTTTATCTTTCATCATCAACAACCAACATCTCCTCACAACACCCTTACAATAAGATTAAATTTAGGCGGTGAGGATTACATTGTAGTCCGTCAATAAATAAACAAAAAAAACTTGTAATTCCAGTTTAGAACGTCTACAAAGCCTAACGTTACAGATTCTGCAGACTCTGCAAAAATAATCTTTTCTGGAAAAATGGTCCAATTAATAATTATGTTAGCAGTTGGTGTGCGGAATTTAAAGAAAATCCTTGTAGCCGACAAGAAATTCATGATAATTCAGTAAAGTCCTGCTCTACTAACGCAGTGCTTCCAATTACTTTCCCTTTGCTTCCTCTTAGTAAGAGAAAGGAAATACGATAAAAATAAAACTGGTGAATATATATGCATATATGGTATTCTCAAATATTCTTAATGAGAAATTGAGAATATTGTCAAATGATATTCTTAAAAAAGGTCACACATTTTATCCAAAGTTTTGTAATTATTTTTCAATTTTTATACTTTTTGTAAGAATCGATTGTCCTAAAGCAACTTACCCATATTTCGATCAGACAATATGCAAAAACCACACTTAGTGATGCTTAGTAATATGGAACCTCCTGAAATTTTATTAAATTGGCTAAATAAGAAAATCGTTATATTTGTTTTTAGAAAATTGCAGGAACTTGAAATAAGAAATCAGTTAATAGGTCAGTGTACTTCTGGTTTAACCGATTTAAACCGAAATAGACCAATAATATAGCAAAAATGAAATCCTTTGCTGTTTTCCCCTTGCAAACATCATCATGAAATTGCTACCAATATCCACTTTGTCATCCTCTCAACATAAATATCACTGAAATAATTCGTCGGAATAAGTGGATTACTCTTTCTAAAATTAGAACGGTCTTGGGTTCGATTCTCGGTGCGGACCTTTGTTTTTATTTTTTTTTCCAATTATTATGAATAATAACTAGTAAAATATATTTACTTCCGCTCCGTCTTGAAGTATTAGGTCGTAAGTTGGGCGGAAAGTTGGTTCATAAAAAGAAGGAAGTTACTTTACTTGTGCTTATTTACTTATCCTCATTTTTTCCGATTGCACCCTCTGCAGATTTCTAGCTAGGATATTTTCAATCTAAATCCCGTCTTCTAGGTTTATTTCTTTTAAAAATAAACAGTTATAGGCAGGATATTCTGAAATCTGGAATCATTTCTTTTTCTGATTGATAGCATCAAGTTCTATATCCTAGCTTCTTCAGATGTTCTCCCGTCTGCAACTTCCTATCAGCAAGCGCTGACTCGGACCGGTACTTTTGCGTACTAAACTTGCCACAGTTCGGGGAAGATTTTCTAGATCAATAACTGTATTACCTAGCTTCTTTATTTTAAGTTCTTCACTTCAAGAGACTGGCCACTATTTCACAAAAGAGTCCGGGTCGTATAAAAGGAGTTGCTGCCAACTTGTTAAGTTCTCTGCCAACATGCCCTCGCACGGCTAAAGTCTTTTACTTTTCCCTAGGTCATTCAGTTTGCCTGGGCATTAAAAAATTCAATTTTCTAATTGATGACACCTATCGACTTAATGCTTTAATGGATGATTTTATCACAATATCTTGATTTCATTAATTTCTTTCGTTTTTAAAACGGGACTACCTTCAGATTGCGTGAACATGCTAGTTTTTGTTAATTATTCCTCGTATATCTTCTACATCTTCATATATTGGCATGTTCCTTTCTGCTACACTAAACATGCGCAATGCTGTACTCACTTTTATCGCCCACTTTCATGGAAATTCTTAATCAAGATTGATATTAAATTAGGTTAAGATATTTATTGGAATACATCCAGTCTATTGTGCAATCGTAAAATTTTAAGTAGTAGGTAGCTATTTTAAATATATATATTTAAAAAAAAAGAAATTAATAAAACAAAATATATTAAACACCTACATTCACTTTTAAACATATCAATTATAGAAGATAACTAAATACTAATTTATAATAATAATGTGGACAAATTATAATAAAACTAACTTTAAGTGATTTATTGGATAAGAAAAAAAAAAATGAAAATTAAAAAAAAAAACATTTCGAGTAATTTTTCTAGTTGCCAAGATAATTATTGTTTAAAACATGATTTACATAATTTCAGATAAGATTTATTTTATTATAATGAACGTTTAATGATTATTCTAGCAACTAGGTAATTTGTTTTTATTACTTACTTTTGTATGCACAACTTACCTAATTAAGGATAGGATAGATTTTTTTTTTTTTTAAATTTTTTTAATATTTAATGTAGTGAATTACTACAAACCTATTGAGTAATATTTAAAGTATATAGATTTCTAAAACGTGAGACAGTAATTTTAAGTTATGAAAGAGAGAGATTGCATTCAATTCTCAAGTGATAACTTGACAATTAAGATAATCAAATCAGTAAGTTTTCTAAGAATGAAAAAAAAACTTGTTTGGAATTAAGAGGAAATTTACCAGTAACTTTTCATGAGAGTCCCTTGGCGTACAGATTTGTAAGCGGTTTCCCATCTTAAAAAGAAAACAATAAAGAGAAAACTTAAAAACTTTAAGGGAAACTTTGGTAGGTATACAAACACTCACATGACTTTATCTACCTGTAGTTTTCCTCCAGTTCTGATTGACATATTTTCTAAAAAATTACTGTATATATACTTCCGCCATATACCATGGCATTGAAATTGAACGGAAATCGAAGTTTCGAGTATTTCTTCTAGAACATCACACTTTTCCCTAGAAACCCCCCCCCTTCTCTAAAAACAATTTTCCCAGAAAAATGTTTCAAATAAACTTATTAAATGTTTATGTGTTTATGTAACTAAATTTTTAAGAAAATCCTTGAAGCATTTTTCGCGAAAATACGGGAAAAACTGAAAAAAAAAAAATCTGAAAATTCAAACTATAAGGTCAACCGGTTTTCTTCAACACTTGATATTCATTAAACAATTCAATTCTCTGTATTATGTTGTAAATTGGATTTTGAGGTTCGGTCATACAAAAGAACTCTTTTTAAATTTGCTATATATATCATACTCTTTATTTAGTTTATTTATATAGTTCAGTTTAAAAAATTTTTATTCTGGAAATATTTAGTTTAAGTACATATTTTATGTTGTTTCTATTTTTTATTGATTTGTATTTAAACTTTTGTACAGACCCTGAAGAAGGCAATAAATTTGCGGAAACGTCGGTTAAAATTTAAAAAGAGTTCTTTTGTATGACCAAACCTCAAATCCAATTTACAACATTGAATACAGCGGTCGTAACGAACACCAAAAACATCTCTGTATTATGTAACTGGTACAACCATTTTTTTTAGTAGAACCAGCACTTTTGAGAAAAGTGTGGATCATCGCGAAGCTCTACGTCTTTAGTCTCTCTCTCTCTCTCTCTCTCTCTCTCTCTCTCTCTCTCTCTAAATAATAAGTGTAATTTATCCTGCTCGTATTAAATTATTATTGTGAGTTTCAATTACTATTAGCTGTATCATCATTA
Source organism: Triatoma infestans (assembly GCA_011037195.1). NCBI lineage: Eukaryota > Metazoa > Arthropoda > Insecta > Hemiptera > Reduviidae > Triatoma > Triatoma infestans. The sequence continues at coordinate 84,296 of JAAEAF010005032.1, read as the reverse complement.
CGTACACAACAAGGATAGACAATCTAAAGAATGTATTGATAGAAAAGTGGACTTCTTTAGGAATCCTTTATCGCTATACATAACCTAGACCTAACAACACTCAACCACTATTACTGACATTTCCAACACTAACCATTTTAGCATCTTTAGGCGCGTCAATGCTCTTCAGTAACCAACCTGGCATCTTTCCTTCATTTTGTGTCAGGAGAAATGAAAAGTGGCATCGAAGTTGATGTAAATTTTATGTTACGATACATATATATAGATATATATATATATCAACTTCAAAAAAAGCTTTTGATCGTATACCAAAACTTATATTAGTAAAAATGCTTAAAGGTGATAAACATTTATGGTCCAGTGTTAAATTAGTTCATTTATTACCGCATTGGTAGAAAGTGTAGGGTAAAATGGGGCTCGACAGTTCTCCATGCAGTACCAGATATCGCATCTTGGCCCTCAGCTCTTCTTCATTGTTATTGATATTTTGTTAAGAATCCCGACGCTGCTGAAGTGCTGGCTATTTGAAAGTTTTTCAAAAAGTTCCTTCTCTGACGATTGTCTAAAACTACAGCTTAAACTTCATTTCCGATTAGTGCAGTGGTAATGTCATTAAAGTAAATATTAAAAAATGCCGTATATCTTTTTGTCGGAAAAATAATTTAATTTCTTATGACTATGCGCTAGCCAATAGCCAACCAATTGCTCGAATGGATAATTTAGGGACTTGGAGTAACGTTTCATGACCTTAACTCAGAATTCAATATTGAGGAGAATTGTAAAATTGCTTCTAGAACTTTGAGCTTAGTTTTGAGCCATACCCATGGTCTTAGTGATCCCAAAGCGGTGCTGACTGTCTACAACTCAATTGTCAGAAGCATCAATGAGTACGCTTCTGTGATATGGAAACCATACAGTAAAAAGGATGTCACTAGACTTGAGGCTCTTCAATCCCGCTTGGTTAGAGTTATTAACAATAAGTTTCCTGCAGTAATTCTAACTTCAAAACTTCAGAGATTAGAAGATTGCGAGCTGATTTGCTTTTTGTAGCTATTGAATAGTAAAATTGACTGTCCGGAGCTAGTTTCTGCCATTTCTTTCCATGTGCCTTTTTACAGATTGCGCTGTTCATTATCTTTCGTTGTTCCTTTTTATATTCAATACAACAACGACGTCATCTCAAGAATATGTAAAGAATGGAATGATTAAGTACCTGGTGATGTTGATTTCCAAGTGTCGACTGCATTGTTCAAAACATATTTTAATTGTTTTTGATAAATTTATTTATATATACCTATTATCCTCTATGTATATTTTGATGCTAATATTATTGTACTGACATCAACGATGTTGGCGCTAGCCGTTCTTCAATGCAATAAATAAGTAAATAAAGTACAGATAGTACTGTCTGTTGGAGATAGTGATATGTGCAACAATGTTTGAATTTAGCATACCCACAGCCTAATTCTAGCTCATCACAAACAAATTCTGTAACAAAAGGGAGCCACAATAGATGTTCAGGGTCACGGTGGATTTGGCTATATATTCACTCAAGCAAAACGACGTCTTTTTTTTCCTAATCTTCACATCACGAACATGAGATTACGAAAACTTCACAGCGCTGATACGAGAGAGTTTATTACCACCTCAGGGTTAAAACATAGGAAGAAAATCTGGTGTGAAACATATGATTTAACGCGACTTTCTCTTTTATTCTTGTTTATACAATTATGTATTATATAGAATAAAATAATTTCTTTAATTTCAAATTTCATTCATTTTATCCTCATATCAATATAGAGGTGGTAGGGGGCAACCTATCAACTTAGGCAGGTTAAGAAATGCTTACGTTGTAATCCAGAAGAGCGCGTCAATAACATTTGAAACTTAACGCCAACGAATTCAGCGTAACTATCAAAAAAATAATTTTTTTTGAAAAAATATATCAAATGGAAGTGATAGGCTTATTTATTTAAAAGGAAGTGATAGGCTTAAGAAAATTAAAAAAAAAAAACTCAAAAACCTATTCTGTAAAGTCGCACTTACTTCCGGTTAATGGATTTTACTTAAAATTCTACATTGTACTGAAGTGGAACTTTAGAGGGAGGCATAAAAGTACTATTTCCCCCAGAATTTCCCAAAAATTCAATTTTCCTTGGAAAATGTTTCAAATAAAAGTGATATAGTATACGAAGTTTAAAGAAAATGGTTAAAGCAATTTTCGAGCAAAACTGGAAAAACAATCAGAAAAATCGCAACTTCCGGTTGATGGATATTGCCCTAAACCAGATTGACAAATGCGGTGCTAGTACCTAAGTGAGAGATACCATTCGCTAAAAGTATTTTGTTCAAACTCATGGGACCTCAAAACATAGTTATATTTCCGGTGAAAACTCAATTTCGAAAATATGACAGGGCTTGCAATACTACTTCCTGTTATTAGGAGTAAGAGAAAGTAAAAAAATAAATAAATAAGATTTTTGCTGCTTGTAAAATATTCGCACACCCCAACCCATTTAAGTTCAACTAGTAAAAATTAGCAAACATTTCTAAAACTTCTCTGTCACTTGATGTAATGATGTAAATAGTAGAGGGGGAATTACATTTTAAATTCAAAATAAATAATACATTATTTATTTAAATTTATGTATGACTTTTTTTTTTTTAATTTAATTTAGTATTCAGTTTCTTTTGAATGGAACATTTGAATGTAATAAAGTGTAGGCGCCATTCTTATATGTATTTTAAAAATTTCATTCACGTTTTGTTTGAAAATTATGACCGCTATAAACATGAACGGATTAAAGAGCGATGTTGTAGAAGGAAAAAAATATCACGAAGCGTTTAAAAATAAAGACTTGTTAGTATTTAAAGAGAGAAAACGAATAAAAAAGAATTTAAGTTCTATCCGGGAACATAATAGTTACATAATCAAATTAAATGTGAGGATAACTTGCCCAAGAGGACGAATGAGAGAGGGATTGGTCAACGAGGGTAAGAGGAGAGTTGTTGATGCCGGGGGAGGGGAGTAAGAGTAAAGAAGAGGAGGAGGAGGAGGAAACAAACACGCTAAAAATATGTAAACATTATATATATATATTAGATATAGATGTGAGTGTGTATTTTGTATTTTACACACTCTAGCGACATGGCTATGTTGTTGGGTCGCATTGACGCCAGTTTGTAAATATGAATGTAAAAAGTTTTTAAGGCAATGCAATCAAAGCATTCCTATTGTGCCCACGCAGTGGTGTCATTTGTATTTACTGGGTCATAAATTATTATGTCTGTTCCCTTTTAAAACTGCCTATATGAATATCTTATTTTCCTATTGTAGGTACTTTTCTTCTACTAGCCTATCTATCAGAAAATGTTCGTTCTTATTTTCATGCTATAGCGATGAAAATCTCAACTTTTTCCATAACTTTCTAATTTAATTGAAAAATAAACTATTAACAAATAATCAACTATTACACTATGATAAACAATATAGAGTTTTCAGAGCTATATTCTAAAATCGAATTAGATACTACCCCCAAAATGTCGTAAAAGCTTTCTACTCTAAAAAAAACATTCAGTTATTCTGAAATCCTTTCTTTGATTTCAGAGAAAGTTTGAATGAATGATCCATAAAGATTTTGAGTCCAAATCCTTAGAAATCTATAGCAAAAGTATTGTCATCGTTTGGGGGGCCGGGGGAATCTGGTATGAAACACACGGCTTTCTCTAAAACCAATTAATACAGTTATAAAATTGATAATTTTTATTAAATATGACATTTGACCCAAATTTGTCATTTTGTAAACTGCAGTAAGAGAAAGTTGTGTGAGTGTTTCACACCAGATTTTTTTTTTACTTTTTCTTAGTGTTAGTAAGAGGAAGCATTATAATCATGTCAAATTTTTGATATCGAGTTTTCACCAGAAATATCCTTTTTGAGGTCTCCTGAGCCCAAACAAGGGGTTTTTAGCAATTGCCTGTGTGTGTGTGTGTGTGTGTGTGTGTGTGTGTGTGTGTGTGTGTATGTATCTGTCTGTTTGTTTGTTTGTCTGTCTGACAATTGGATTTATGCAACGTCTCTAGATTTCGAACTCTAATATTTAGCGCTTCTACTTTCTGTAATTTATTTGTTTAATTGCACTAATAATTAGTTCGATTCCTTTTTTGATGTTGTTGGCAAAAACTATATTTTGATTGAATTACTAACTCCTGCGCAGATTTTCATCTTTAAAGTACTCTTTCAATACTTTGTAGACTATGGCAACATATATAAAATTAATGACAATATAATGAATAGCTACAATTTCCAGGTCAAAGAAAAGTTTATTAACCGAAAGTTGTGAATTCCTTTGAGAAATGTTTATGGGTATTTAACATCATTTTTATTTTGTACCACTACTATAGACGTCAAAATACAAAATGGCGGACTTACATTGGATCTTCATTTCCGTCTAATTCTCTTTTGCTTTCTTTTCCAACAATAGAATAAAAATGCTGAATTTTTTCTTTATAATTCACATTAATTTTATAAAGCAGTAACTACTGTGTTAGAAATAACTTGATTTTTTGCATTTTATTATAAACATTTTTTATTGCAGAATTTGACAGTTTAAAAATACCTATAAAGGGAAAATTAGTAAAAAAAATTTTAACTAGATTATTCATAGAAATAATTAGCTGTGAATAATTAGCCAATCACTGTGTAGAAGGTGGGCGTGATCCACATGATAATTCTAAATTTCTGATTGGCCTAACAAACACCCGCATTTCACAAATTCACACTTCTACACTCTGATTGGCTAATTATTTATAGCTCATTATTGCTATGAAAAATCTAGATTAGAATTTTTTTATATTTTATAAACGATCAAATTGTACAATAAAAATTTTTTATTAAAAAAATGCTAAAAAAAATCTAGTTATTTCTAACATAATATTTACTGTCATATTATAATTAATGTGAATAATAAAGAAAAAATTCAGCATTTTTATTCCATTGTTGAAAAAAAAAACAAAAAACAAAAGAGAAATAGACAAAAAATGCAAGATTCGCCATTTTGGATTTGGCCATTTATACTAATGGAACAAAATAAAATTGATGTTAAACACTCACAGAAATATACTCAAGGAATTCATAATATTTAGTTAAAAAGCTTTTCTTAAACTGAAGTTATCTATATCTACATACATTAATGTTACGTAAGAGCGCATTCCACAAAGATATTGAAAGATTACTATAAAGATGGAAATCTACGTATGAGCTGATTCAATCAAAATCTAGTTTCTCGCAACAACATAAAAGAAGGAATCGAAGTAATTATTAGTGCAATTAAACAAATAAATTATAATAAGAGGAAGCGTCATATATTAGAATTAGAAAAACTGCAGACTATTTAACTATGTAAATTGGAGTAAGTGAAAGTCTTGTTAAGTGTTTCACATCAGATTTTTTTTGTTTTATTTATGCATATAACTTCAACATTATATTGTTAAAATGCGTGAGGTTCGGCCAGAAATAAAAAAAGCATGATGAATTCCTGCAAACGTTTCGATGAATGTATTATCTTTTTCAAGGCCTACAAAATATTGTTTATGTTACAATACAAAACATATGGATTCAAAAAATTGAAATATACCAAAAAACAAAGGAATTTATCTCGTTATTTTTTTTTTTAACTTCTGACCGAAGCTCACGAATTTTAACTATATAATACTCTAACGGCCGATAAAACTACCAAACACTCATTAATTTTCTTATAAAATCTTTTATTATCCTAAACTCATTTATTAATTTATTTTTTTTTAAATTTCTGTATATTAAATCAGATGTATAATTTCCTTACAGATGGAACTATTGCTAATGATGACTTGGTCCGTGGCGACAGTGCTTGGCGGAGGCGGCATGTCGCCAGAGGGCCGCGGTCTACGGCCGGCCCCGGCTGCCTCCCAGGTTGAACTATTAGAACCGCAAGATCCATCTACAGAGCCAAGACCTCAAGATTTAAATTCTACAATATTAGCAGCTAAATTAGGTCCAGCTTTGGATTTAGAATATTCTAGCCTGACTAAACCTGTAAATGATATTGTTACCCAACATTTTCCATTTAGGTAAATCATATGTCAATTTATATTTTTTATTGTTTAAATATATAGTTAGTAGTTTATAAAATTTGTTCAATTGATTTGTGAGAAAAAAAATGGCATTTTTTCTCATTGAATGTTAAAATTTTTACTGCAACAGTTGAACTGATTTTAATAAATGTAAAAACATAAAATAACTGCAAGGATGTTTTCTGCTGATAAAAAAGGTTATCCTCAGAAAACTAATAGAAATACGATAATGTTTAACGCTATTACATTATGTTAAAAATATTACATTATTATCATTCTTCATAACTTCGGCATAAACCACATTTTATTGTAATTGTTGCCGTCGGGTATTATTGCCGGCATTTGTCAAATATTACAGTTACCTCCACTTACAGTGGAAATATTCCGAATTGCCCGGCGATAATTATTAACCCGACCACCCTATTTTTTGATAAAATTATAAAATTCTTCAAGAAAGATTATGATTTAAAATTAATAGAATTAAAAAACAAAAAAAAACACAATTTTAAAGATTAAGAAAATAAGTTATCGTTTTTTACTTTCTCTCAGCGCCATGACAGCACTATTTCGACCGGGTCAGTTTTTCGAAGTTGAGTTTTCACTGGCAACACATGTTTGGAGGGCAAAAAAATGTGAAACACTCACACTACTTCCTCTTACTCTAATTAGTGCAAGTTAATCTAGAAATTTTCTTTAAAATTGTAACGTTACAATGTTGTGGAGCGCTCTATATCAAAACCAAGCAAACTTGAAAAAATTTAAATTTAACCTAACTGACAGACCCCCAATACCCCGCTAAAATCATTTATTTCAGAAAAATGTTTCAAATAAAAGTGATACGTTTTTAATTATGCAACAAGCATTCCAAGTTTAATGAAAATTTTTGTAACCGTTATCGAAAAAATCCAAAAAAAAAATCACGCAAAAAACCTATTCTGAAAATAGTACTTCCGGTTAACCGTTTTTCTTCAAATTTGGAATTCCATATGTTTGCTTCTAATGTGTATTAATATTATGTACGTGGTAACATCATTTATTATTCTGAAGTGGTACATTGTAGGAAAGCATACGCTACTGTGCCTCCAGAACCTTTCAAAAATGTTTTAAATAAGAAGATAGGTATTTATGTGTGTAGATAGTGTTAAAGAACTGCACAATTATAAACGTATCGCTTTTCTTTTTGAAACATTTTTTGGGGAAAAATTTATTTTAGTAGCTCTGAGAAATCTGTGGCGATAAATTTCAAATGTTGGCGTTTTTTTCTTTTTTGACTGCAAGGTAATCACTTGAAGTTCTACCTGGCATGGACATGCTAATTAATATGTGCCCCTCTACCTTTATATTTGTGATTGGTGAAGTGTGTCAATTTTTTTTTTTATTTAAGGCGGGTCATCATTAGCGCCCGGAGCCTTCTCAGTGTACTGCCGGCCTCCGGAGAGTATTCTCTCGTTACAGACAGCACTGTCCATCACCGAACAGTGAGTTGTAGAGGCTCCTAGGAAGAAAAAATCTAAGGGTAGCACTGAACTCGAACCCGAAACCTCCGCATGGTAGTCCAACGCGCTAACCACTTAGCTAATCCCACCCCTGTCAAAATTTCAAACTTAAAGAAGAATTGTCAATTTTATAATTGCATTGATTGAAATATAACAAAGTGTTTCACATCAGATTTTTTTTTTTTTTTTTTGTGATATATTCAATGTCATTTAATGACTCAAAGCTGTTGTAGATCGGACGTAAAAAAGAAATCATGATTAATGCATCAGTTTCTGTGATTCCCTACTAAGGTAGATCAAGAAATGTCCATAGTCTTCAGTAACTGACATCACAAAATATTATTGATGTCATAAATAGATTCTATTTAATTTATAAAATAAAGTACTATAGGAAATATATAAGGGGTTCCCTGACGTAACATTGATATGAATAATTCTTCAGCTGATTATTTTAGTCATTTTGTTCATAGTAGGCCAGGAATTGTTTGTCCTCTTTAATATTCATCCCTGACTTAATATTTTCCTACGTCAATTTAATGATGACGTAATATTTGTTGACGTTCATTGATCAATACGTATGGGCATAATTGTTGATGTTGAAAGAGTGGTGTGTGTGTGTGTCATGAAAAGTGGGTGAGCCATTGTATTTAAAGGAAAAGGCAAAAATTATTAATAATAATTTCCCCCTTAGGATGTGACATCCGTTTAGCATAATTATCTGGTCTAGAATCATAATTTATTTTTAATCAAAGGAAACAATATAGTTATAATAATTTATTAAAATATTAAACATATAAATTGTTCCATTGAGCAGATGTTTGTGCGCAAACCAATTCTTGGAATCGAAATTGTTTTGAAAAAGTTCCCAGCTGTTATTGTTAATTATTTTGATACAGTGAGCACAACTATGTTTCTTCTATGAATGTAGAGAGAAAAAAAAACCTATTATACCATCAGGTGATTCGAATACAATGATCTGTGACGTTGTCACATGCTAGTAATTTTGTTTTTAACCCTAATTTCTAAGAAAGTATTGTCACAAATCGTTGACACATAAAAAACTATAGTTACTTCTTTATAACCATTTCCTGAATAACTTCTACTCCTTTTTCTTATTCAACCATCTCAAGAGATGTGAAAATAAAGCAGAAAAGAAATTATTGGCTTTTCGTGGAAGTTTTTTTGGTTGAAAATACTAAATAGTTAACAACATCCTTTTGCAGATTAGTATTTTTTTTCTAAATAGGATAGTTCGCAAAATGAAATATTTTCTACGTTTTAAATAAAAAGTCTTTAATTTATTAACATATAAATAGTTATTTAATAATAAGAGTGTAAAATGGTTCTTTTATACAATTGTGTTCAGACTTTCACATCTTAGCGATAGCGTGTGGGGCAACTAAACCAAAGTTAAAAAAAAAAGTCACTTTAAACACGCGTAAAAATGTTATATTTTGCTCTATAAAAATAAAAACTAAACATTGGAAGTAGAGAGAAACCGGAGATTTGTATACAAACAAATTGCGAATGTTTTCTAATGTAAAAAGAAGAAGGTTACATTCATATTGGTTATAGAATGTTTGGTTAGTGTTTTGTTAGGTTTGTTCCAAGTATCAGTTTCCCGATTAGTTATAGCAACTGCGTTGCGATGGCAATTCAATTTGAATGCGACTACTGCTGAGCATGTTCTTCGTATGGTCCCCACAAATGTTTACAAATCAGTTCCGAACTCTCGTTAGGTTTTATTTTGATACAACTAACTTTCAGTAGAATATTGTTTTGAAACTCTTGGAAAGGATTCCCTTGAAAATGCACCCTTGGTAGAAAGTAATTGCGTATTATGTTCTGGACAATCACAGACTAATCTGAAACTTTGTTGCTTAGTGCAAAGCCTTAATTATTTAACATTTTAACAATTTTATTCAAAACTTAATGCTTATTTAATTAAAAGAAGGAGCTAGAAACATTTTACTTTTAATCCCTATTGTTTAAAAAGATTTTCCTAATAAATAGAGAACTCGATTCACTAATTGTAATGGAGTGATTCTCACATTATACAACTATTTAAAAAAAAAATAAAATAAAAAAAAATTATATTTTCAACATGAGAGTAGTGTTTCTTTTACTCTCTCGAGTCGCGAGTTTTGCGAGGTTTTGTGGCAACTGTATGAAACTTGTAAAAATACGTAACATTAGCGTCAAATATTAGTTCTTCTAGTAAAATTATTTTTTAAAAAATGGAGAGTAAATTGTGCTGTGAATTATTCACAGAACCTTCTCTTTCTGCAGTTAATAAAATTATAACAAAACGACAAATTTTCTTTAAACTTTGCTTCTTTCTTTTCCAAAGCTCCAAAAGGGGTAGACACCCTTGGCCCAGCTAGTCCCTTCAATGTAGGTGCATTGTAGCCCAGAAGACAACGCTAGTAGCATTCAAGAAAGTCAAATTACATTTGAAATGTAACGCCACAAATTCCGCAGGGCTCCCTAAAATAAAAATTATATAATTTTATTCAAAGTTTTTAAAAAAAAAAAATCGTTATAGCCGTTTACTGGAGAAAATTCCAGAAATCAAAAACTAGGAAGTCTCACTTCCGGTTAACCGATGTCTACAAAGTTTGGAATTCTAGCAATATTTCTAATGGGTATTCATTATTAATGTAGCTGTAGTACCATGCATTGTACTGAAATGGCATTTTAGAGGGAAGCATAAAGCCAGAAATCCTGTTCACCCAGAAATCCCCCCAAAAAATCAATTTTTCTGGGAAAATGTTTCAAATAAAAGTGATAGGTATTTATGTGTGTAGATATTATGCGAAGTTTAAAGAAAATCACAAAAATCTGAAAAAAAAATCTGGTGTGAAACACTCACACAACTTTCTCTTACTCCAATTCTCAAAATTGTAATTGACAAATTTTATAATTTGTGCACCAAATTTAATGAAATTTGTCGAAAACTGAAAAAACTATTCAGTAAAAGCGCACTTCCGGTTCACTGATTTCCTTTAAACTCGGAATTTTAGTCATCTATATATGAATATTTCTAATTAATTTCATTTGCATGATAGAGTTGTATAATCAAGTATGATACCATTTTAGAGGAAGCTATAACCCTACCCCTCTCCTAAAAGTGCCCTTAAATGAATTTTTCCAGAGAAATGTTTTATATAAAAGTTGTAGTTCTTTAAATGTTTAGTTTATACATGAAGTTTCAAGGAAATCGTCGGTGCCATTTTTGAGAAAATCGCGAAAAAGTGAAAAAATCATTTAGTAAAGTAAAACAAAAGCACTTCCGGTTATCCGATTTTCCTCAAACTCGGAATTTCAACAACATATTTAATTCTAATTAACATTATTTACATGACCGAATTGTGTATTAAACTGAAATAGCACTTTAGAGGTTAACCTAACCCCACCCCTCCCCCAAAAGTGCCCTTAAATGAATTTTCCCAGAGAAATGTTTTAAATAAAAGTTGTAGCTGCTTGTATATGTAGTTGATATATCAAGTTTAAAGAAAATCGTTGGACCCATTTTTGAGAAAAACGCAAAAACGTAAAAAAAAACAACTAGAAAATCGGTACTTTCGGTTGAGGAATTTTGACCGATAATGCACAGTCAGATCGCATGGTGATACCTAAATGGAATATCAAGTTTCAGCTTTCTACGGTTTTTCGTTTTTGAGCTATGCTGTTCACATACAGACCATTTGCTAAAAACCAATTTTTTGGACTCAGGGGACCTCAAAACGGATATTTCCGGTGAAAACGCGATATCGAAAATTTGACACGATTACAATACTTCCTCTTACTGGGAGTAAGAGAAAGTAAAAAAGAAATCCTTAAAGTCGCACTTCCGGTTGAAGGATTTTGCCCGAAACCTTGGTGTCTGATGCTGTGGTGTTAGTACTTAAACGGAATACCAGATTTGAGCTTCCTGTGATTTCTAGTTTTTGAGATATTTTGTTATAACACACATACAGACTATTCGCTAAAAACCTTTTGTTTTTTTTTTCACTCAGGGAACGTAAAAGACATGTATTTCCGGTGAAAACTCAATTTCCAAAATGTTACCTTCCTTTTAGAATAAGAGAAAGTTAAAAAGTGGAAAGAATGTAATCAAAAATATGTTTTATTTTCTATAAAAATTAAGTTCAAAATATTAAATAAATGTTTAGTTTAAGAACTTCTACTTAACTCTATTTTATTTTTACCAACACAGACATAATAACCAACAAATTAATATTGGAGCAGCATTTGACTAACTTGCATAACTGGAACATCCCATGGAAAAGTAAACTCAATATAAACAAAACAAAAACAGTACATTTTACTCTAAAAAAGACGGAACATATAAGTGTGAAATATGATAACGAACCATTACCGTTAAGTAACTCAGTGAAATATTTAGGGATGCACTTGGACAAACGACTAACTTGGGCAACACATGTAAAGACTAAAATCTTGAATTTAATTTACGTTTCAAACAGTTATACAGATTACTAAAGACAAAATCCACATTAAACATAAACAACAAACTCCTAATTTACAAGACTCTATTGAAACCAATTTGGACATACGGACTTCAGCTTTGGGGAGCGGCTAAACAGACACATTTGAAAAAAATTCATAGATTCCAATCTCGCACACTGCGGACTATACTTTCATCTATCTCCTTTCTATGTTACAAAGGAAACAATACATAAAGACACAAACACTGAAACAGTACAACATGCAGCACATCGACTGTACACTAAGTATCATGTCAATCTGAACGGTCATACAAATCTTCTCATCAACAATTTACAAACAACTCTAGTTCCAGAAAGAAGAGTAAAACGGAGATGGCCACAAGACTTGTTACATCCACCGTAGACAAACTTCATACTGACTGATAGACCTCACTGAACGACATTATGAACTAGCATAATTACATTCACACCCATACATTCATTTCACTTCACATTTCATTTATTCACTTCATAAACAAATCACTCCAACAGGAGGACCATCATTGGATGGGGTACCTGCACACGTTCTACACGTCAGTACATTATCTTACAGACAACAGCATTATAGGCAAAACACATTTTGTGTTGGTACTGTATTACAATTAAATTTTTAAAAAAACAAAAAAAAACTCTATTTTATTAATATATTTTTGAAATTTTATACAACCTTAAAATTTATTTAATCGAAAGGTGGCATTACTGTCATTTCTTTTAATCTCTAGAATTTAAAAGTAAAATTTGATGCACTGATTTGAATGAAATAGTTATCATATTATTTAACTGTGTAGAAATCATTTCTTACTTTTCTTCCCCACAGGAGAACACGTAAAGGAAGACTGGTACCAATTGGTTCAATGCCGAAACATGTAAAAGATGTTGAATTAGGCTATGTAAGATTGAGCGATGGTAGTAAACTAAAGACTAGAGTACCTTCAAAGTTGCGACGCAAGCTGAGACAGCTGCTATGGGCGCTAACAGCATGCCCCGTGGGCCACAGGTGGAGAGATCTGGGGCCGAGATTCTGGCCCAGGTAAATATTGCCGCGTCTGGCTGTTTTACTGAGAGAGGCGAGTCAATATTTATGTGTACAAAAAAAAAAACAGAAATAACTTTTTTGTTTTTTAAAATAATTTATCAGTTAATAGTTTCATTTTAAAAAATTAATAACTGAATTTTTTCAAAAAAAAAAAAACTACTTTGATTAAGATTTCCAGTTCCATTCTTTTACTGCTAAAATTAAAAAAAAAAAAAATAAAATGTTTTATATTTGACAGTATTATAAAACATATAATACCTTTTCAAGGCTACAGCGTTTTGATTTACATAATCCAGATTAAATGGATTAAAAATTATTAAAAGTAGGTGGAAGAATCCTTAGTTAACTTGAGGATTTGTTCATTTTTTTTTTCATTTTGATTATTCATACATTTTGAACAATTAGCTAATCATTATTGACCTTATTATCACTAAATCTCAAGATCTTTAGAAATATTTACTTTTGGTATTTTAAAGCTAATGGTATTTTTTTTTTTCATACATTTCGATTGGAAATGTAAACCATGTAACAAAAGAAAAAGCTAACAGATAGAAACAGGTGTGTTAACATTTCTTTTATTCAACTCTGTTCACTGTTTCCGTTTTATTATATTCCTTTATCCATTTATTTATTTTCATTCGAATAGCAATAGATGAATGATTTAAATTGGTGATTTTTTTTGTTGCTCATATATAATGTTGTCATTTCATCAAAACTGCAAATAATTGTACAGTATTTGTTACGTTCGTCATTTTTCATAGCACTTGTAAATTGTAGTTGATTTTTACTTTCTCTTAGTGGTGTTAAGAGGAAGTATTGCGATCGTGTCAAGAGAAACTGCAGCAGCTCAAACAAAGCTCAATCAAATGAAAATCTTGATATTCGTTCCCAGTTAATCAACATGGGATCCGTCAAGATTTCAGTCTTCAAAATCCTTCAAACAGGAAGTGCAAATGTACAAAAGATTTTTTCGCGGTTTGCCCAAAACAGCTGCAACAATATTTACTGAAGACTGATTTTTAAGTTGTGTAGAAGGCGATTTCACACCAGATTTTTTTGTTTAGATCAAAACTCAAAGAGTTGTTTAAAAAAGAATGTTAAATATATAGACATAAATCGGGAAAAATTACAGGAAATGACAGAAAAATATATAGATGTAATAAATAATGATAGAAAAAAAGTCTAGTTAATGGATAGCCCGATAATTACTCCAGAAAATTTACCAGCCAAGTCATTCTTATCACAAGCATTATTACTCCCACAAAACTCATCTATTGGTGTTTATAAAGAGAGAAAAAGAAAAAAGAAGAGAACAATAGCCTAAGGAGCAGCGACTTGGTATTTGGATAGAGCATTATAAGTTGTTATGTCCTTCTCATGTCAAAAATTTCCACATTTAACTTTTGAAATGCCTATATTTGATGGTAGAATACTGATGAGGCGGCGGTTTGTTAGAGGCGTGATTGTTCCTGAGTATATGGTGTTCATATGATGCGACTCATTAGTAGCATAAAAACTCTATAGCAGTAGGGCGTTTTGTGGAGGTGTCCCTGATGGGCCAAACAAAAGCACCACTCTTTGGATATAACTTCCTTCCCTACCTTTAAATTAGGTTAATCCCACACAAGTACTCCACGACCATAGCATGTCTACTACTATCCAGTCTTTACTTATACTACTGGCCCACCCTTCTGGCATATTTACATAAGACTTTGTGAACGCTCTATTCATAACTTATCCTTCCACAATATGTTTATATGGTTTATAGCCGGGATTATTAACACTTCAGTGTATTTGTTTGTATTTGTTTATAGAATAAATTAGGCTTTCCTCATTAACCTCAATATTACAACTAACGTAATTTTTTATTTTTTTTTCAAACTTGAGATTTAAAATATCTTTTAAAATAAATTTATCTTTTGAAAATAATGAAATAAAAAAAAAAATCTGAGATTTGTGATAATTTGGTAATTTTTTTGTTATTTTTATTGTAATTTCCTCTTAATTTGCTTTGGCAAACTTGAAAAAACAAAACAACTTGATTCTTATTACAGGATGATTTAAAGGAAATATATTTTTTTTAACAGGTGGTTAAAAGAAGGACACTGCCCGTCCAGTTCTTGTTCAGTACCAGCCGGTATGAAATGTCGGCCATCAGCTTCCATACATAAATCATTATTGAGGTGGCATTGTCGAAAGACATGCGGTTGGATCAAAGTTCAATATCCAATAGTATCAGAATGTTCATGCAGTTGTGGTGGCGGCGGCGGTGGAGGTGGCAACCATTCTGGTGGCTATACATAACCCAGGATGGTATACTCTCTACACTGTGGGGTATGAGATATGGGTGGGCGTGGGAGAAAGGAAGGAAGTGGCCTTGAAAATAGAAAAGAAAAAAAAAACAAACTTAGAATAAGGGGGCCAGAACAAGAAGGAAGTCTAGTCTAGCGGATTCGCTACCAGCAGCTTTTTTGGCGGGAAGTTGTTCACGCTTGTGTATTTTGTAAAGAATTACCTTCCCAGCTGGATTTATTTTAATTTTATTTCATTTCGAGATAATTTTCTTTTTTTTTTTTAATTTATACTTTTCTTTTTCAAAAAATCTCTCTATTAGAAGCTTTCAAACATGAAATCTAATTAATAATTCCTTCAAATTCAAATTGCTGAATTTTCATTTGTATTTAAAGCCAAGCTTATTCCCATAATCCAGTTTGGTGGGGAAGACTGTGGTAAGGTTAACCTCGCAAAGAAATCTCTTATTCAAGAAAGTAAATAAATAAATATGATACAATAGGATCATTTATTAGTAAAGTAGAATTGTTTATAACCGGACAAAGAAATACACAGATAATAATGACAAGAAGTGAAACAAGGAAAAGTCACCTCCTTTGGAGAACAGAAAAAAGAAATATGTACGTATTAATAGCCCAAGATTTACCCCTTATCAGAAAAAGCTTTAAACATTTAAAATAATTTTAATTAATTATATTTTTAAAAATAAACAATTAGCGGATAAAGTATTACAGTTTAAAATGTCCACTTTATTTCTTTAATAAATATATTATAATAAAGAAATGCTTGTAAAATGAAATATTCTTATGCTTTATATAATTTTTTCTTTTCTTTTTTGTTTAAACAGCTGTGTTTTATAATTATTGTTATTAATGATCAAACATTGTTTTTGTCAATCTTGCTGTGACGTAGTAGCTGTAATAATTTATTTAAAAAAAAAATTTATTATGTCGTTTTTTTTTGTAAATAATAAATTTATAAGATAGGTGTCCATAGCTTAATGTTTTTCACTTTCAACAGGTTTTAAAAGATACTTTTTTTTTAAACAAAAATTACCTGTATTGTATGCAGAAATCTGTGAAACTTAAGAATTCATCTTATTTTTTGACGTTCAATTGTACATAATATCATTTTCTTGACAAAGAAAATTATAATTTATTTATTGCCTTTTGGAATTTTTAAAATTTTGGAAACAATCGACAAACACAGAGCATATCAGATTTAAAGTGCCTATAAACTGTTAAATATATATATTCGAATATATTTAATAAAATCTTGGACAAAATTGTCGCATCCATTTTAGGAGATATGAACTTAACCATTGTTGGAAACTTATAGGAGGATAAAATGTAGATGTACTGATTGGGCATTATAAGCTGAATAGGCCCAGTGCACAAGCTAACACTTACAGAAGACGCGATTCTGTAAGGAAGAAACCACGATACACATTCACTGGGGATGTGCCGGCCTAGCGAGGGTAAGCTTTCTAGAGTTAGGAGCAAGTAATCACGGAAACCATGAGTTTTATGATAGAGCCGCTTTCAGCACTGCTAAGCCTGCTTAAAAGGATAAAGTTGGAAGAGTGTTCTAACTACAAAAGATCTAAATAGATCTATTTGTGTAGGTAGCGGTGGATGAAATAAGGCTTTGACCACCTCTTGTCCAATCTAATCTAAGGAGATATTTATCTGCATAATCAAAATTTGTCAGTTTACCTGCTAAGCTATCAATGTAAGGTAACTATCAATAACAACAGTAATAAAACAACTCATGAATGGCTGCTTCCAAATCTTTACCAGTTTTTTTAAATTATTTTCAACTTAAGCCTGAAAACTTTTTTTGGGGGGGTGGGATTAATTTAAAAGTTTATTCTTCCATAAAATTTGAGTGGGTAAAAACAACAATCATGCTGTCACAGTTTATAAGTATACTATTCCCTTCTTTATTTTCGATTAGAAACGCTAATTTGGGCATCACTTTATTTGCATTGAGGATCTGCGATTATAGAATACAGATTACCGGTTAGATGATGTCTTCCTGATTAGATATGAATCGTCTTTGTTAAGTTAAAAAAGAGGTGGCTCCTCAAGGATGACTCAAAAGTTCTTGCGATAATTATAATATCACATCAGTGGTGATCTCATAATGCTAATAGTTAATTTAACTCCGACAGAATAAAGAAAAGGTGCTAAACCCCTCCTGGTAACTTATCTGAGACAGCAGAAGAACTAAAACAAACTAATAAAACGGTGCGATAATCTTGTCCAGCAGAGTGTAAAATTTAAATTTTAAATCACCCTACTGTAAAATAAATAAATAAATTATAAAAAACCGAAACGAATCGGGTGAAAGTCAAAACATTAAATGGTCTTCTCACATTGTATGTGTACGTATAAAATAAAATATGTGGGCCCCATTCGGTTTATCGTAGGCAGTAAACGTCCTTTAAAAAGCAACAGAGGAAATGAGTAACAGGTGGTAATGAGGAGTGGGGATGATATAGAGATCGTAACGAAAACTTGAGACAGGTTGATGTAAACAGTGGGAATGGAGGAGGTTGGAAATATTACAGTTTGTAGTTTATTGTTTCAATATTTACATATTTCTTAACCCTTCCCAATAATCGGACGTTTAATAATAAATAATTTCAATTATTTCAATTACTTGTTTTTAAGAAACCCGAAATTCTATTTGATCTATCCATAATAAAAGAGTTTAACCTCTTTTTTTTTAACTGACCAAATAAATAATGTAACAATATTCACCACGATTAATAGTAAATCGCTTTTTGGGTTCTATCATAAAATTGCTAGAAAACTGGTTTTGAAATCTACACACATATTTCTCCGCCTGTGTTTTTAATACAAAATATTTTGAAAGTTAAATAAATGAATTATTTATTTACTTCTTGGAATATTCAATTACAAAATAACCATAAAATCCCTGTGAAATACGGTGCGATGTTTTGAGCCGTTCAACTAAACATCCTTACTTATCAAATCTCTTACCAATCATGAGTCGTTCATCAAAACACCAACATATTCTATTCACCAACAAAATTTTCTTCCTTAACCAAGATGACAATAGCCGTAAATTCCACCATTCCTTTTGTATCCATTCCCTTAAATTCCCACCTTCAATAGCTGTTATCATTTACTGTCCCAGAGAACTCTTCGAGACGTCGTTGATCTTGTGGTCTATACCTCAGAGATAGTAAAATTTTTCTAGATTTTTCAGAGATAATAATTTTTTTGGATGGAGTAATACCTGCTATGGAAAACATTCCCTCAATTCTCTATGTCATGTCTTCTGCCAGTATTAACATATTTACCTATTGTACAATAATTACAGTTGTAAATTTGTATTTTATTTTTAAACTTTTTTGTAACATTTATTTTGTATGTTTAAGCAAAAAAAAAAATAAAATAAAAAAACTGAGGTTGCTATTAGCTCAAGATACGACTTGACAAGAGAGGGTAGATGATGGAATATATTGCCCTAAAAAAATTCTCATCACGTTTTCTATAAGAAACACATCAAAATTCGCAAAATCTAGTCCTATAAAAACCAGATTTTATAATCAATAAATTGACAAATTATCTGTTAACAAGTCAAAATCGTAATTTTTTTTATTAAACCCCCTTTCCACCCCTTTTTTTTTCATTTTCTAAGTACAAAAAAGAAAAACAATCACTGCGTGATTGAAACAAAATTAAATATTTAACAATTAATTCCATATAATTAGAAATAATTGTTACCATTAAGCTTTTTTTTTTATTTTATTTTATGTATTTTCTAAAAGCATAAAACATTATAAAAATGAAAAGGCGTTTTACTCTTCCATTATTTTTAAACTAGACTTTGTTTAAAATAAGTGCTAAAATGTGTTACCTACCTTTTCTTTGAGGCAGGAATGAAATTTCATAGAGTAAATAAAGCCCTAAAAATATTATAATAATTAACCCTTGTAAATACACTTGTATATTTTTATTTTTTATATTTATATTTATAAAAAATTATATTCTTGGCAGACCATGACCTTCCTACAAATCTTGTAAGTGCCAATATGTTTACATTGTAATAATACTAGATAGATTAATTTGAAATTAAAAACAAAAATATATATGTATTTAAACTTTTGTATTTTATTGTACAGAGATATATTTTTTAGTGTTCACTTTGAAACCCGTACAGTATTATATAAGTTGTAAATATAACCAAACTAACGAAAAAAAAAAAAACAAGAAATAAATAAATAAATTGTATTTTTGATGTTGATATATCGATATTATTGAAATGTATTGTTTAATTTATAAAAAAAAACTATGTACAAAAATGAAGCAAACAAACAAAACAAAAAAAATAAAATATAAAAAAAAGAAAACAAAATTTTTGCATTTTGTTCCTTTTTTTGTTCTAATAAAAAAAAACTTGGTGCAAATCAGAGGAGGGGGGAACAGCTGATACTTACTGGACATTCAGCGAAGGTTATCAACAAAGCTGCATTTTTAATACATGTGTATATATATATTTTTAATTTTTATTACACCACTGCTGGCACCTCTGTCATTTTGCGCCTTGCAGCTCAGTAAACTTCCGCCTTCAATTCGGGTTAATTGCTCCGAAAGCTGTGCACCAGAAGATAGGCTCTGCATTCATTTCTTCTTCTATGTTGCTGAGCGGGTACCAGGGATTCACGACTATTCCAATACGATGGAAGTGGTACTGTAGAAAATCATGCCCAGTCATGAGCCGAAAACAGGTCACAGCCACAGCTTTGGGCAAGTCCCGCGGTGGTCGCATTTTCACAGGGTCTACAAGAACTTACCAGACTTTCGCCTGGCTCAAGGCAGCCGCATCCTCCCAACATGTTCTTTTGATATCGGCCCTTATAATTTTTTTGGAGGTGGTTGGCACGACAGCATACTTGGCAGGTTGGTGATGAGCTGCACCAATCCTCCCCTGCCTGTTTGCCTTCTCGTTGCCTGGAACTCCACAGTGTGCAGGGATCTACTGTAATACAACTAGATTGCCTGCTCTTGCAATGAGGTCAAGCTTATTGCATTTTTAATATAGTAGATAACCTAAACGTTGAAGATGTAAAACATCGGTGGCATTGTGTGATCAGTGCAATGTCGAGGAGATGCAAGCTGACATGTAATGTATGTGGAACAAGTTTTGAGTTCAATTAATGAAGCTTGGCAAACCCTTCTTTAAAATAATAAATTTTACTTGAAACTATTCTTTGAAGCATATATTATATAATAACCTTCAACTTATTTGTAAGTATAAATCATTTATAAACTAGTGTAGGAAATTAACTTTGCTGTTAACAAATACCAAAAAATTATTCTTTGTAAATGAAGCACTGAAATAATATAGTTCAGTCGTAAATTATTATTTTCTAATTTAGCTTTAAATATTCAGTCCGCTAATGCGTTTCAAAAACCGTCTTTTCTCAGTTCATCACTAGCATTAAGGATCCTTTTTACTTTTTTTAAATTATTAATCCTAAGAATGGTGAGATAATTGTCCCAGGAATGCAGAGGATTCTGATATTTTTTAAAAACTATTGCGTATGAAAATGTAAAGAAAAAAAAGAAGATAGGTAGGTATTTGTTCAACTTGAGACCACCAAATCAGACAATAAATATAACCAGTTTTCTGGTCTCATGTTTATAATAGTTTCGTTATGATTTCATAAAAGTCAAAGTTTCGTACCATATTTATGTTTTACTGCGAACATTTCAAATTTTCGAATTTAAGTTTTCACCGGAAATAAATATAGAGACCCCCCCAATCAATATGAAAAAGAATTGTGAGCGAAATGGTCTTTTAATAAAATGAGTTTTTCGAGGAAAATATAATCTTCCCCCTCCCCAAAAAATTCTTTGAATAAACGTTCTCGTGAAAAAAAAAATTTCAAACGAAAGTTATAGATCTCTGTATTCACAGTTTGTATAACAAATTTAATGAAATCCATCGGCGTTTTTGTGGAGAAAATCGCAGTAAACTAAATTAATGATAATCATTAGAGCCATTTTCGAGACAAATTGAAAACCCCATTCAGTAAAGTGGTACTTCAGGTTGAAGAATTTTGTCGGATCCCCATAGTGATACCCAAAAGAAATGTCAAGTTTGAACTTTCAACGATTTCTTGTTTTTTAAGCTGTGCTGTTCACATATATACCCACATACTCAAAGTCTGTTTTCTAAAAACGACTTTTTTGGACTAGGTGAACCTCAAAACTTTTATTTCAGGTGAAAATTCGATTCGAAAAGTTGACACGATCGGAATATTTCTTACAGCTATAAAAGAAAGCAGAAAGTTCGGTAAAAATGCATCAATTAGAAATGCTACTCTACTGAATAACTAACCCCTTATTTAAAGGGGACATTAGAAGGATTGCTAGAATTCCAAAGTTGAAGAAACTTTCAGAGATTGCAGAAATGTGTTAACGGAAGTGGATCTTTACAGATTTGGTTTTTTATTTTTTGCAAATCGCTTGAAACGACTGTTAACTATTTTCTTTAAACTTGGAATACTAATTGTATAGATCTAATATTATTCAAATATTATTGGGAATGTTCAATGTTATTAGCGCTATTGTCTGGAGAACAATGTAATCACTTTAAGAATAACTCATGGGTGCTAACCAACAATATATTTTCATCGCCCTTAAACCAATGTTATGGCAAGTCAGCGAAAATTTTAAATTTACACATTTTATTACATACAAACTTTTATGACCATAGTACGTACATAAGATCGTTGAGAATCTTGTTAATAATGTTTAGCAACAAATATCACCAACTTACCATAATAATCACAAGCTTACCGTAATAATAATTAACGACTACAATTAATTATAAACAATGGTTAGAATAACAATATAATATGTAGGTGGGGAATGATTGATGCTAGGCGGCTATTAACTTTAATATCTTCTTAACATTACTAGTGTACATTATATATATATATATATATATACACTTTAGGCAAGTCAACGACACAAATGGTTGTTAAAACATTGCCCAACATTAATATATTTTTATGCATTAGTAGGAAAGTAATGTATGGTGGGTAGACATCTTGTCTCTCCCTAATCATTTTACTGCAATAACACCCTATTTATTCAATCTACCTACCTTCTACGGTTTCATCATCCTCAGGTCATAAATTTAATGGCAAAATATTAAAGAAGATTCCAAGAGAGGGAGATGCTTGACAACATCTTACTGGAACGGGCAATCTCTCTTGGAGAAGAAAACTGTGGTCATATAAGGCGAAGATGATTTCTAGGGTAAAATAGTAGCAGGATTTGGTAGTTACTGATGGTGAATAGATGAAAACACATTTGTACTTTAACATACACAATTACAATTACACATTTCGGAAGGAGAGTATATAGAGTCTAGAGTAACCAAACGAAGAATGGTGATGTTGGTAGCGAGATGAGAAAGGTAACGTTGGCTGATGTGAGTCACTTGAAAAGCGAGGGACTAGTTAAAACTCTTGCTGGTCCTAACTGTCGATAGTAAGTATGGCTAGCTAGCCTTGGATGAAGACTCACTGGCCTATAAATTGCTATTGGTAGAGAGTGAGTTGAGTCAGATGATTGCTTGAATAACTTCTTGAGACTTGTGTTGTATAAACATAGTAAGATTTTGATTGCTTGAATATTTCTTTCCGGCTTATTATGCCAGTTTCTCCTACCTCTTGGAGGGAGCTTGAGACAGCTCCTCTAGAAGGAAGTTTGCTGCCCAAGTTGAAGTTTATTCGCCAATCCATTGCAGTGATCTGAGAGAAGCAATGCATAGTTTAAAGTGCATTCCGGGCAGGACTGATAATGGAACAACTATTGAGTCCACCAACTTGGTGGGCGAATTTTCCTCAACAAGGACTGCAATCAACTTTGGAAAACTTTTAACGAATAAAACTTTTTGAGCTTTAGATAAACGTAATTACGGGTGTCAGGAAGCCATGAGGGACAGCTTTGGATACTTGAAGAAACAAAGATAAAGGAGATAAAGTGAATGTACATTTCTTAGTGGTAAAATTACACTCAATGGATCTTAAATCAAGTGTAAGTTTGTTAAAAGACTTATTTTCATTTTCAGAATCATGAAAGTTAGTTATATTCGGTAAAGAATGCTAATTTTGAAGGAAAGCGTACATACTGGAAGACCAGAAGTTTAGGGGTATTTCTCCCCAATTTTCCCGGGGAAATAGTTTCAAATAAACATGAGAAGTGTTTATGTGTAAAAGTTGAAAGAATCGTTGGAGACTTCTTCGAAAAACTCGCGAATATCTGGAAGAAAAAAAATAACTCAATAAAGTCGCATATCTTTTGATGGATTTTACCCTACCCGAAACTTTCGTATTAGATGCGATGGTGGTAGTATCTAAACGAAAATTCCAAGTTTGAGTTCCAAGCTTACTGCGATTTTTTTCCTTCTTGAAATATTTTGTACACAGGAACACACACACACACACACACACACAGACACACCCATAAAGACCATTCGTTTAAAATATTCTTTTCGTATTCAAAGGAACTTAAAACACGTACTTCCGGAGAAAACTGAATTTAAACAATTTGACACGATTGCATTATTTTCTTTTTACTGGGAGTTAGATTTCTGTTTACTGGTCAAGTTTTAAAGTAAAAAAAACGTCAGTAAATTACCTTGTGACAATACAAGACCTAGTTTTTGAATAACAAAGATATAAGTTTTTGAATACAATAAGTTTTATTGTAATAATAAACATAAGGTATAGGAAGATTAATTAATTATATTTATAATTAATGCAAGGAAATTAAATAAATCTTACTAATAATTCAACGAATAAAACAAAGTAACTCAATGAAGTTGAAGTTATTTAATATACAATGATGCTCCTGTCAATAACCGACCAACTTGATAACAGCTATTTGTTTAATACGGCGACGGGCCGTCTGAAATTTTCCATTCTGATTCACATCAATCATAGAGAGTATTCAAATCAATGTAATTATATTGTTATAGGGTACGCCTACTTAACGAATTTATAATTATTTCTGGTTCACACGATGAAACGTAGATATATAAATTGTTATAAAAGAAACGATAAAAAAAGGAAGTAGAAAGAATGAAATGAGTATAAAAAAGCCGACTTCGGCATTTTATTTAAATTAATATTTGAGAGATTTATTTATTTATTTTTTTTTTTTTTATCATTTACATTATTTATGACATGGATTTATCAGAAATAAATAACGTAGGATGACAAGAGTTACCACCAATCAACATTAATTTAATAATACATAAAAAGTATTTTTGAAAATGACTACTGTAAAATATATTTACTTAAAATAATATTTACATATATATATTATATTAACAAATTTTTGAATTCGTATTTCCACCGGAAATACTTATTTTGAGGTTATAATTTTTTTTTTTCCACTCTTTACTTGAAATTTATAACTGTAACCAATTAGGTTAATTAGGACTTCTGAATTAGAAAAATATATTATTAGCACCACTATGTGTGTGTAATAAAAATCTGGTGTGAAACACTCACACAACTTTCTCTTACTCCTGTTCTCAAAATTATAATTGACAAATTTGATAGTTTGTGTACCAAATTTAACGAAATTCTTCGAAAACTGAATAAACTGTTCAGTAAAAGGGCACTTCTGGTTTACTAAATTTCTTAAAATTCGGAATTTTGGCCGTCTATTTATTTCTAATTAACTTTGTTCGGATGATAGAATTGTATAATCAACTGTGATAGCACATTAGAGAAAAACATAACCCCACCCCTCCCCTAAATGTGCCCTTAAATGAATTTTCCCAGAGAAATGTTTTAAACAAAAGTTGTAGATCATTACATGTTTAGTTTATATACGGTGTTTCAAGAAAATCGTCGGAGCCATTTTTGAGAAAATTGCGAAAAAGAGAATAAATCATTTAGTAAAATGGTAAAGTAAACACACTTCTGGTTATCCGATTTTTTTCAAACTTGGAATTTCAACAACATATTTAATTCTAATTAACATTATTTAGATGACACTATTGTCTAATAAACTGAAATAGCACTTTAGATGGAAACCTAACCCCACCCCTCCCCCAAAAGTGCCCTTAAATGCATTTTCCTGGAGAAATGTTTCCAATAAAAGTTGTAGCTCTTTGTATGTGTGGTTGGTGTTTAAGAAAATCGTCGAAGCCATTTTTGAGAAAATCGCAAAAACATAAAAAAACTAACTAGTAAAATGGTACTTCCGGTTGAGGAATTTTGAAAGATAACGTACTGTCAGATCCCATGGTGATACCTAAACGGAATATCAAGTTTCAAACTTTCTACGGTTTTTTCGTTTTTTGAGCTATGCTGTTCATATACATACATACACACACAGACCATTTGCTGAAAACCACTTTTTTGGACTCAGGGGACCTCAAAACGGATATTTCCGGTGAGAACTCGATATCGAAAATTTGACACGATTACAATACCCCCTCTTACTAGGAGTAAGAGAAAATAATAAGAGAAAGTAAAAAAATCTGGTGTGAAACATGCTCACGACTTTCTCTTACTTCAGTGTTACGTTGAAAAACATTTTTTTTAATCTTTGAAATTGTTTTTTCAGAGCTTTAACCTAAATATCGAATGTTACATGCTGGTTACATACCTTAGCACTCAAGTAGTCATGTCGAGTGCTGTCCTGGCGTTAGTAGCATTCAAGTAGTTCGAATAACATGTCAAATTTAATGGCATAAATTATCGCAGAACTTCCTACAAAATCAGTTTTCCCGGAAAAATCATTTAATTAGAAATTTATCTATGCTGTCAGCATTCAGAGTTTAAAGAAAATCGTGTTAACCGTTTTCGAGAAAAATGCCCCCCCCCCCAAAACACTCAATAACCTATTCTATAAAATGGCACTTCCGGTTAAACTAATTTACTTTAGATTTGAAATTCTAACAATATTTCTAATTGGAATTAATATTATATAGTTGACAGTGTCATAAATTATACTGGTACTGTCAGCTAATAAATGGTACTTTACTAATCCCCAGCATAACGACGCTACTGTTCCTTCAGACCCCCCCCCCAAAATTAATCAATCAGTTTTTCCGGGAAAATGTATAAAAAGGGAGACTGACAGCTAGTTATATGTGTAGATAATATGCGAAATTGAATGAAAATCGTTAAAGCCGTTTTCAAGAAAATCGCGAAAAACTCAATCAGTAAAGTCGCACTTCCGGTTGATGGATTTTGCCCGAAATCTTTGTGATAGTGCCTAAACGTTTTAGGTGGTAGTACCTAAAATGGAATATTAAGTTTGACCTTCCTGCGTTATTTCCTTTTTGAGATATTTTATTAGCACTCAGATACGCACATACACATACAGACAAATCACTAAAAAGATTTTTTTCATGCTCAGAGGCGACCCGAAACGTGTATTTCCAGTGAAAGCACAATTTCGAAAATTTGACACGATTGCAATACTTCCCTTAGCAATTAGAGAAATTAAATACAAAATATCTGAAAAATTGCAAATCAGCTCAAACTTGACATTCTGTTGAACCACATCTGTTAAACAAACCATCAACCGGAAGTGTAACTTACGAATTTTTTTTTTCATTTTTTCGCGATTTTCTCGAAAACTGTTTCAAAGATTTTCTTTAAACTTCGTATATTTCATATCAGGCATTTTCGTTGCAAAATGTAAAATCAGTTTTTTTTTTGTTTTTTTTAAGGCGCGTCAACAACTATGGTCATTGGCGCCCGGAGCCTTCTCAGTGCACTGCCGGCCACCGGACAGTGTTCTCTCGTTACAGACAACACTGTCCATCACCATACAATGAGCTGTAGAGGCTCCTGGGAAGAAAAAATCTAAGGGAAGCTGGACTCGGACCCGTGTCTTCCGCGTGGGAGCCCAGTCTATTCCCTTCCCTAAAATCAGGTTAAATTATTTATCTATAATAGAGGATTAATTTAGTAGCAAATGAACGGTGCTCATACTACAGCTGTCTCTACAGCCTTGGAAAGCTCCATATTATGAAATCACATCATTAATACGAAGGCCATTCTTTAAGTAACGACACAAATCGCTGTAGCTCAGAAACGATTTATTTAATCAATACAAAAGTTTGGCTACTTTTCAACATAGTCTCCCGCAACATTTATACACCTGTCCCATCGTTCTTCTAATTTGTGTATGCATCTGGCATAAAATTCTTTGGGTTGATCTCGAAGCCACTTCTGCAACTGATTTTAACTGCTTCATTGGATTAAAATGTTTTAACTGCTTCATTGGATTAAAATGTTTTAACTTCTTCATTGGATTAAAATGTTTCCAACGTAGAGCCTTTTTAAAGGTTCCAAACAAATGGAAATCCTATAAAGCAAGGTCGGGGCTGTAGGGGGGATGTGGAAGGATCTCCCACCCTACTTTTTGAAATGTTTCTTGAGTTAACTGTGCCGTTGTAAGCGCGCATTGTCATGAAGCAAAATCACGCCTTTAGTCTAGAATCCACTTATTCTGAATAATATTACGAACAATTCCAACACTCGCGTGTACTTCTTCAGCTATCAGTTCAACATTAATACGCCTGTAGTCCTGAATTAACGCGTTAATGCGAGATTCGAGGGAGGAAGTTGCAACTTCAACTGGTCGTCCACTTCGTTCCTAATCACAGACACTTACACGGCCACTTTTAAACTGTTCTATCCATTTGTAAACATTTAGACGGTTAAAAGAATTATTCCCGTACTTTTTCAACATTCTTTCGTGGATTTCACTACCTTTGATACCCTCTGCGACTAAAAATCTAATCACTGAGCGTTGTTCTTCCGGGGTGCAATGCTCGAGCGGACTCGCCATTGTTAAGTGCTTGCCAAATACTCTCGAACAGCTGATGAGAAACTATGTACAAGTTTGCCAACTTGACGAACTGAAACAATTGTATAGATTAAACAAACCGATTCTGAGCTCCAGCGATTTGTCTCGGTACCTATTGAAGTACCCTCGTAGTTACATTAAGAATTAGAACTAATGGAGCTTACAACCATATTCTCAGTTCTTAGTTTTAAAAACTGATTGCATTTTAAATCACAACTTTGCTAGGTCTGAAGAGATCATCAGAATTAACAAATCCTGAAGATCTTATGTGCGCGCTAAACAAAAAAAAAAGTAGAATTAACAATTCAGTTTTTGGGAATTTTGATTTTAAAAGATAGGTGATCTTTATGGTACGATGCTGCAGGAAAACCAGGATAGATAGGAAAAATAATGATATTATCAGGAGGATACTGGTGTTAAGAAAAGAAAGAAGAAGGAGTGGCCAATCGGGACGCTTCGAGGATGGGAAAAAGAGGAAAATGACGGTGCAAGAAGAAGATTGCAGCTTAAACCTGTAATATTGATACAAAAGTGGAAAAGATAATGACATGGACGGTAATCTTAAATGAGAGAGGTTTCATTCTAATTTTTCAAAAATTAGAAAATGCCTTACGTTCCTAATTGTGTTTACTAACTATGACTGTTCAGCGCCAGAAAGGCTTCAAAGCTGAATTCAGATTATGGATCAGAATATGTTTTGAATGTATCAAACTAATGGGAATATCTGTACGAAGTTGATACTTAAGGTATTAAAAATTCTAAAAAAAATCATAAAAATGGGTTCTGTCATCAGTAAGGATGCTTCTAGTAAAAATGACGTGTTGCAAAGGAACATAAGCGCAAAAAGAGCAATCGGCATACTGAACCCCGTATTATGGAGCGGCAATATTCTAAATAGTACCAAAAAGATAATATACCTATACTGCTATAATATTACTACTAGTATACTAATATAATAATTACTACTAGTATAATACTATATGCCGCTGAGACTTAGACCTTGAATAAGGCTTTAAGGAAAAAGCTTCAGGGGCCACCGAGATGGATTACTGGAGAAGGGCAGCATGGATATCAAGGCTTGAAACAGTAAGAAACGAAGAAATAAGAACGAAAATGAACGTTTCAAAAAAATGTGCTGCAGAAGGTGGAGGAAAAGAGACTTGGATGGCATGGCCATGTAAAAAGAATAGAAGATGGAAGAATGGCTAAAGAGATCCTAGACTGGGAAGCCGAGGGAAGAAGGAGAAGGGGCAGACCCAGGGAAAAGTGGATAGATAGATGACGTCCCAGAAAGCCTCCACGGTTGCGGACTGATAAGAGGATATCCTGGATAGATCCAGTTGGAGGCTGAAATTAAAAGAAATATTTAGTTGAGGAAAACCTCAGTAATGAGGAACTCCTTAAAAAAAAAAATTCTGGAATGCCAAATGCCAGGACATATTTCTTGTATAGGCCAGACGGAATATGATCTGAACCACGGACTATGAAATGACCATTTTCAGTTCACAGCTCCTTAACATAGTATGGTCCCGACACTTGCTCCCAACCACTCAGAATATACGTTTTATATTTGGATGGTAAATGAGAGGAAATACATAGATACAAAATAAATGTATATATACCTAAATACAGACGGCTCTAAGTTGGATGATGAGGTGGCTTGCGCATATTTTGTGACCCGGTAGGAAAAATTGGTCCTCTCTTCAAATTACCGACAAATTCATCACTTTTCACTGCAGAAATAGAGGCATATGGGAAGCTCTTAAATATATAAAAACATTAAAATATTCATTAAAGTTTATTGTTGGGTCACACTGTTAGAGTGCATTATACAAAATCTTTTAAAATACAAAAAAATGCAAACGTATCTGTCATATGACAATTGCAACATTCGTGGAATACGTTTTACGTTTTCAACCCCCTAACCTCAACCCCCAATAATTACCCCAACCTCAAACCCCACAACCACTACCCTGCCATGAGAAAACGTTCGTACGCTTTTTCATATGAGAAACGTTAGCTTTTTACCAAACAAATGCCTCCCAAACATCGTATTCTGCGTTAAACACTCACACGAGTTTATCTTACTGCGAAATGGCAAATTTTCTTTACACTTACAATTCTTATTAGTGTTTAAAACCGTCGGCATTTTTATGGGGGAAATCACAAAAAAACTGAAAAACCTATTCAGTAAAGTCGCACTTCCGGTCAACCGATTTCCTTCAAACTAGGAATTTTGGCAACTTAGATAATTCTAATTAATATTATTTAGTTGACAGAATTGTATAGCACATTAGAGGAAAACACAACACCACCTCATCCCCAAAAGTGCCCTTAAATGAATTTTCCTGGAGAATTGTTGCAAACAAAAGTTGTGGCTTTTTATAGGTGTAATTAATAATTAAAGTTGAAACGGAAATCGTTGGAGCCGTTTTAGAGAAAATAGCAGAAAACTACTTTCAGTAGAGCGCGATTTCAATAACACATTTAATTCTAATTAATATTATTTAGATGATGGAATTTTTTGTAATAAACTGAAATAACACTTTAGAGGAAACCATAACCCCAATTCCTCCCCCAAAAGTTCACTTAAATGAATTTTTCCGGAGAAATGTTTCAAATAAAAGTTGTAGCTCTTAGCTCTTATTTTCAATAAATGTTGTACGTGAAGTTGATATTTCATGTTTAAAAAAAATCGTTGGACCCGTTTTCGAGAAAGTTTCAAAAAAATAAAAACAATTCAGTAAAGTGGCACTTTCGGTTGGTGGATTTTGCCCGAAACCTTGGTGTCTGATGTGGTGGTAGTGCCTAAACGGAATACCAAGTTTGAGCTTCCTCAACTTTTTGTTTTTGATATATTCTTTTCACACACATCCACACACACCCACATTCCAGACCATTTTCACAAAACCACTTTTTTTGACCCAGGGGACCTCAAAATATGTATTTTCAGTGAAACCACAATTTCGAAAATTTGGTTCGATCGCAATACTTCCTCTTCCTGTATCAAACAGGTAAAAATATAACCATATAACAATTAATACAATAAAAATATTAGCCCAATTGAAAAGCTTTGATAGAGCTGGCAAGCAGCGTTAAATGGCCCATTATGTCAGTGATATCTCTTCTTCAACTGATATTAAAACCTATATTAGAAAGGAAATCAATAAAACAAACATTTTTGGCCGACATAACTTTTCATTTGAAATAAAAGGCATAAATTTGATTAAATACTACAGCAAATCTTTCTAATTTCAATCAAAAGAGCAACCATTGTGCTTAATGAAGAAGTAATGCCAGGTTTTCGTTCCAAAGCTCTGCATTAAACCTTCTTAAATTAACAATAAAAATGTTTATTTAGCACCTAAAATGTCTCTTTATCTTTCAACAACCGAGATCGTTTAGTGTCAGACAAAAAGCTGACAGTGGGTAGCAGAATAACGTCCACAAGAAAGTATTCATCACAGCGTATTTAAACTTTATTTAAATAAGCTGTAGACATCTAAGTATTAACCCGTTCCTTAACAGGCTAAATATGTAAGTACTGAGAGAGTAGCTTTGTAGAAAGTAGGTAACACCATTCACCTTTGAAATACATTAATATATCGTATAAAATTATTATCAGTTTGTCAAGAGTCCTTGGAGATATGCAGATATATATATAAGGAGGCTGCGTGGTGCATTTTGTGTTTAGTTTTGGGGTGGGAAGGGAGAAAATGTTACTTGGGGACAAATAAGTATAGGCGCGTTGATTTTGTTTGTGTGTTCAGGCTGGAGAGATAGAATGTTTAACTGTTGGAAGAAGGAGAAGAGGAGGGACGGAGAGAGCAATAATATTACATATAGAAGGTTTGTGTTGTGGCGGGTAAACTGTCCGCCTTCGGTCGCCTACTCGAGCGAGACATGGCTGCCCTTACTCAGAAAGATTAGCTCATCACACGCATACAGACACAAACTCATAAAGAAAGAGAAAACTGGGGCCCACTGTGAGTGCCATGGTGTGTAGTAGTAGCGTGGGGTTTTGTTTTCTCAGTTCCATTGACTACAAATCTTAATAACAGACAGGATATACAAACATCAATGGGGCCGTTTTACTGTCTCTTAGCAGCAGTGCACGCAACAACCTACCACTTTGTAGCTTCCCCACGTGACGTCATCAGCTGTCACATAGTACACCTGTCTTACCTGGCCAACTTACATAAATACGCCTTCATTCATCTTCTTTAGCATATCACATATCTACAACAGTGAATAAAATTACATCATCAGCCATATTTCATAACCTTAAAATTATTTCTTCATTTTATTAAACTTTTGTTTAATTCATTTTAGCGACATTAGCTTCTCGGTTATCATATTATTGATATAGAGCATTAAAAGAGGTGTCCCTTTTTATATTTGAACAATAATTCCATTCAGTAATTTATTTTTTTTGAAGGGGGCCAATACACTGCGACTTTTCGATCTATTGTGCTATGCCCCCTAGGTGCCGCAGGCTTGTTTGCCCACAGCACCCATACAGATATCCCAACTGAACATCCGTTCTACAAAACCTACATCGGGTTAAGATCCCTGAGGACTCCTAATTCCTTGACAGGCTCTAGACCCTCCTCCACCTGGTAGCTATCCAGGTTCTTGAAGCTTTTCTGAGTGGCAGCCTCGCATCTGTTAAGAGATGTAATGGAGTTTCTTCTTCCAGCTCCTCACAGCATCTGCATGAGCTGTCACTTTCCGAACCCAGCTTCACCAGATGTCCTCTAAGTCAGCAATACCCCATGAGGTAACCCATAAGAACGTGGAGCTCGTTCTTACTGAAGCCGTTGCAGGCCTCCGATCTCCGTTGGTTATAATTTCCCAGGCAGATCTTGGCCTGCCGCAAACCGGGAGGGAGTACCAGAGTTGAGATCTCCTCGCCTCCTCCTCCTTCCTAAGTTCTTCCAATAGAAATTGGTCACTGACCCCACAAAAAGGTTCAGGTCCTAGAAGCGGGGATGCGCACCTATCTTTGCCACGGCTTAGGCCATCTCATTCTCTTCAATGCCAACATGCCGCGGCACCACCAAAGGGTAACTTTATTCCTTCTGCCTAGGTTATTAAGTTTACCTAGGCATTTTCAGACCATTTTAAAGCTGATAATTGACGGCAGCCTAATGGCTGCTTGACTATCGGAAAGGATTACTATCTCCTGATTCCTATATCCCCTATCTAGGTTAAATTGAACGCATCTTCCAATAGCGTATATCTCCACCTGGACGGTGCTGGGAAACGTACCCATGGATTCCAAGTGCTTGATCCTTGGACCAACCACCCCCGCCCCAGTATAATATGATAAAAATGTTGTGAAAATTAGTCTGCGGAAGGGGGGCAGCTTATAAAAAGCCGGAAACAGAAGGTATTGTATTTGTTTTTTGTTTCCATTAGCATAAAAGTAAAAACTTGTAATTAACATATATGTTTAATAAGCGCTAATAAACAACATAAATCAATCACAGTACTTATTTCAACCAATAAGGTTCGAGATTGCCTTTAATGAATTGAATTTTTGAATTTTCCGCGGCTAATTGTCGCAAAAAATGTTAATAGTTTTTTTTATTTTTTTGTGTGAATAAATATATAATTGAATTATTATTTTCGAAATTTTTCGTGGTCCCTGGGCATTGTGTCTCCTCGAGTGCCTATTGGAAAAGAGACAGCTCTGCCAAACATCCACGATGTCGTGTGCCTAACCCTCATGGGCGTACACTTCACAATGATTTTTCTAACTCTTAGCACCCATTCTCAACGTACACATACTGGCCGATATCTCATTCAGAACTACCAGATATTCTTGGACATTTTCGTCACCTCTCAAACTGCATCCATACACTCAGATATTTACACAATAAACGATCTTTCATCTAACCTTACAGTTTTCATGCTAGACACACATCCTATAAATACTAAATGCAGACCTATTCTGACTCCTGGCTTGACTAATTGGGGACTGTATAGGGTAATAGTCTCTCTATAGCATACTACAAGAGTGCATAAACTGATTTTGCTTTGTGTTTATGTTATCACACTGTTTATCAGGAGAGATTATAGGCGAACGCCCGAAACCAGTCGATGACCACAAAATAAAGTCGGCTATCACGGAAAATACTTCTGACTACACTAATATTTGTAGTATTATATATTCACTTACGCTATTATCAGTATTGTGAAAATTCGCAAAAATTCGCAACAAAGCCAAGTAAAATACATACTTACATACACAATTGTTGGTCACTTGGCCAACAATTCGTTTTCAGAAACTTTATATTTCTGAAAAGCGAATAAATAATTACAATATTTGACATTCTATTGCATTTCATATGGCCAGAAAATAAGTTGCATTTTTCACTTAATCTGTTCATCATCAACATAGAGCACGCTACGGATTATGAATGTCATATTCATGATTAGTGTTTCAGATTCTTGTATTTTCAATGAATTTCCTAAGGGATTATTTTTTGACAAATTTAGTATTTGATCTGTAAATTATAATTCATTTTCATTCCAAAATTTTATTATGAATGCATTTTTAACAATAGTACTTTGTGTATGATAACACAAGTGGAATCCTTTTAAAGTTTAAAATACACATAAGTTATACACAGTTAACTGAAACTGTAAATGATTTCATGAACAAGCTATCAAGCCAAACGAATCATTGATATTCTTTGATTTGTCCCGGAGAGATGTAATAAACTTAAATTAAAGCGGAAATGCTATCGACAAAAACTTGTATATTGAAACCAGCATATTAGATGTGTGTGTATTAAGTTATAAAAATTCTGTTATTAGGAATATTATATATATAAAAATATAAAAATATCCACTAGAAGATAAAAGAAGTGCGGCCGCCTTTCGCTGCATAGTAATAACTTATTAAATATAGAGAAACAAGTTTCCGAAAACAGGCAATGTTGCGAGGGGGACCTGGTCCAGTCACCCAGTAGGAGGGCTGTGCAGACTCCGCAGACGGACACCCATCTTGTGGTGTACCGTTCATTCTTTCTACCTTAAGAAGGAAGTATTTATAGATATACAATATTTTCTTATGAATAAAAATCCAATATTATGACAACAGTTATTATACTTTCTTTTTTTTAAATTTCCTTAATCCTGGAAAATAAAAATTGCCATCAGAGGTACATAATATTCTGCAGTTTATGAAATTAAATAAAAACTCTTGCTTGCTTGCACTATCTGCCAATGTCTTAATCCTTCTAATACACTCAGCCACAAAAAAAGGAACACTTAGTTTTTTCATTAATAAATAACATTTATTGCAACAATCTATTTTTAATATAAAAATTTCACTAGCTAAATAATATCACCTAGTGATAATTTTTTACAATAACTCTTAATTTGGATCGATATAAAAAATTAAAAATGAGAAAAAACAAAGTAGTTAAAAATCTTTTTTAAATGTTACCTTTTTTAATTTTTCTCGACTCCTAGTACTTGTTATTGCCTCATTGGGCAGGACAAGAGCCCGGATCGGTGGGGCATCGATGCCATCAAGTTTTGAATAGTCTCTGTCGAATGCACCCTATTCTTCTTGTAGGGCTCCTGCGGAGCTGTTGTAGAGTAGTTGGAGGCTGATCTCGAGGCTAAACCCCGCTTCTTGAGCGCTTCCCTGCTTCTTGACCAGGTCCTGTACATGTTCTATAGGTTTCATGTCCGGGGAATGTATAGACCAATCAATCACATTTATATCGACTTCCTCCAGGAAACAGGTTACAACGCTAGCTTGTGTTGTCTGGCGTCATTATGGATTACCAGGAAACTGTTCCCGATAAATGGAGCAAACGGTATGACTCTCTCCTTCAAATGGGCTTCTTCAAAATACCTAGCAGCGGTCATTGCGCCCCATTTTCAACAGTTAACTCTGTGCGGGCCTCCAAAC
Source organism: Triatoma infestans (assembly GCA_011037195.1). Taxonomy (NCBI): domain Eukaryota; kingdom Metazoa; phylum Arthropoda; class Insecta; order Hemiptera; family Reduviidae; genus Triatoma; species Triatoma infestans. Next base: position 48,027 of record JAAEAF010005032.1, on the reverse strand, counting down.
TTACCACACCCCACACCATAATTGATTGTCGTTGAACAGGAGCACGACCGCTAGTATTACATTGAATGAAGCTCTCCCCCTGACTTCTCCCCACACGAATTCGACCATCTGAAGAGTACAGAACAAATCGCGATTCATCGGTGAAGAAATCAGCCCCCCCCATTGCTCTACAGGCCAATGGAGATGCCGTTTGGCAAAAGTTATCCTGCTTGCATGGTAATTCCTGGTTAGTAGTACTGGTCCTGATGCTGGTCTCCTAGCCATTAGACCTATTTCCCGCAATCGTCTTCTACAAGTTTCCGAACTTGTAATAAGTTATCCCGGAGTTATGTAACTCTAAGAAACTGATTGTGAAGAACTGAGAGCGACAGAAATCGGTCATTCCGATCTGTGGTGACCCTTCTATGATCACTTCCGGGTCTCCGATCGTATATTCAGAATGCCATATTAAATGAATTTCCACTGTTTTAAATTTTTATTTTATAAGAAAGTTGGAGTTTTTGCGATTAAATTATTTTAAATAATATTTATATTAGTTATAAAAATAAATATGCCCAATCTAGTAAAAAGTACAGAGTTAATTGTGTTTTATATAGAAAAATATGTGTCTCTCATATTTATTGTAGCTGAATATATATAATAAACCATTCGGATGTTTTGTGAGTCAGTATTTCTCAGACTGATACATTAAGGCGCTACAGAATGTAGATTAGATTAGATTGTTATAGTGGATTATTGCACTGCGACCTGAAAGATCTATTGTGCCCCCCGGAGCCTTCTCCATTGCCCAGCTCGCCTCCAAGCAGCGTCCTCTAGCTACAGACAACACTGCCCATCACCAGTCACTGAGTTGTAGAGGCTCCTAGGAAAAGAAAATCTAAGTGCAGCATGCTGGATTCGAACCCGGGACCTCCGCGTTGCTAGTCCAACGCGCTACCACTGAGCTGATCCCTTCCTTCTCCCTTAGCTTTCGCCAATAACTAGGGGCGGAGACCCTAGTTCGTATAATGTGTTTGTCCTTGTCTGTAAAAAGTAGAGTGTATGTTACAATAAAAATATAAACTTACAATAACAAAGATAAAAATAAAAATAAAGATAAAATATAAATTAAAAAAAACTTTAAATATTCCAATGTTTGTAATTTAGAGAAAATAGTAAATAAATACCACTATTTTATAGCAGGTTATGACGCGTTCGTGTCGTGTAATGGTTGTCAAATATTAATTACAGAAACTAAACCAGAAAATAGAAAAAAAAAACGCAACGAAACCATTTTGTAAAAACCACTTTTTCGACTCAACGGAGCTCAGAACCTATATTTTCGGTAAAAACTCGAATCGAAAACTTGACACGATTACAATACTTCCTCTTATGGAGTAAGAAAAAGTTAAAAAATGCAAGAAGCCTTTAAACTGATATTCTGCTTACGTTCCATTAGCGCATCTCCCTTAAGGATTCGGTTGAAATTGCAATTTTACTGATTTTTTCAATCTTAAAGAATGATTTCGTTTGAAAATGGCTCTATTTTCTTTAAATTTAGTATGCAAGTTTTCTATACACTTAAGTGTCACTTTCATTTGGAACATTTATTAGGAAAAGTATTTTTGGAAAATTGCAACGTTAAGCTTTCCTCTAAATTGTGACTTCAGCACAATATACTAACCCTTATTTAAGTAATATTGATACTAAAAAGCATTGTTTGAAGAACATTATTTAATTATATCGATTTCACAGAATACGTGTCTTCAGGTTTTTAAATTTTCAAGTGATCGGCTGCAATAATTTTCTGTGGATTTGCCTTCACTTTAAAATTATTTTATAATTTTAAGTTTTAGTTGAAAAGAGGCGCAAAAGCTATATTTCACCGCGATATACACAAGCAGATCTATTACGGAACCTCTGTAGTTAGAACATGTCTTTAGTTTCGTCCTTTTAAGTAGGCCTTTCAGTGCTGAAAGCGGCTCTGTCATAAAGTTCATGGCTTCGGAAAAGCTTGCTCCCAACTGTAGAAACTTTATCTTGATTTAGCCGGCACATTCTCAGAACCATGAATAGGGCCTTCCCACAAAGAGATTTCTTTCTCAACCTTACAGACAGAATCGGCACATCGCGTCATCTGTAAGTACTAGCTGATGTAAGTACTAACCTACCATCGCACAATTGTCACTGTACACTTACACAATTATCATTGTACAATTAACACCTACCTTCCTACAATTATCCTTAAGGGAATATTAAAACTGCATTGCAAAATAGGTCCATCAAATGGCATATTCAGCATGACAATTTAAGTGTTTCTAAGGACAATTTATACTGCTGCAATGTTGTCCGCACAGAAAATCTACTTTATCAATTGTAATTCTTGGATTTAGCTGCATGTTCGATCAGTTTTCCGTATAATTTCACAATAAACAATATAGCAATCAAGTGGCTGGTCTTAATTGGTTCATTCTCTCGTTCTATTTCTATTACCACTATTCTTAAAATATTTGGACAGGAATTAAGGAAAAATAAATTCCGTTTTTGACCTACTTAAAAGCTGGGCCATCATTGTACTAAATGTTTGTTGTATTGTAATTGATTTATGCTACTATCAGTATTATGCTATATAAAATTGCTAGAAAAAATGCACGACAAAAGCGTATAAATGCATGTGATAAATATAACCACAGCGATTCTATTTGAATTACATAATTTGTTGGTCATTTAAATATTTTTGACGCTATATCACAATTTTTGTGATGAAACTCCATGTTTACCGCTTACTAATTAAATTTGTCGTTCATAATACATATTTTGTAGGGCCGACTGATGTCACCCTTGTCTTTATAACCTCCGGACTAAGGCGAAGTGGATTTCTAGTAAACTGGCTAGTAGTGTTTCTCAATGAAGTGCTTCGCCTGCCACAGTCATGGTGTTCCCTTCTACCGATGCAGATGCTGGTCCACCACTCACCCATTGGTGGATGTTTGAATCAAGCTTTTGGACAGGCCGCAGAAGAGTTCGGTCAGGAATGACCTTCGAGCCCCCTATCGCCAGCAAGTTTACTTCACTTAAAGCGAGAGCAGAAGATGGTGCTGCTATATGGTGTACTCACATTCACAAAACCAACAACTATTTTCCCGTGAGTGATGTGTAGTAAAAATTCCAAGTTTGAAGAAAGTTGGTTAGATGAAATTGTAACCAACTAATAAGAGAAAGCCGTGTGAGCCAGGTTTCACATCACAATTTTTTTTGTTATGATGTAAAATGCTAGATTTCATTGTCTATTGAATAAAAATTATATTCTTCATGAATATAAATAGTATAAATAATAAATTACAAGATAAATAATTTAAATGTACTCAATAAATTGTTTACAGTACTTGTACCTTCAATTTGATGAGCTATTTATTTTATTTATACATTCTTTTACAACTGTATCGCCTCTTGTTTAGTATAGTTTATGTTCGGTAAGTTTTTGTCCAATTTATACGACAAGACTACCTGCACAAAACAACTACCTTTAAAGGGAGACAAAGAGCGCGCCACTGGGACGCCTACGTATCCCCGAGGTGTTCCAGGTCGTTCTCAACCTACGCTCCAGCACTTTGCGCCGGAAGTTGACGCCATATTCAAATGACCCGACAGTACGCCTCAACGCGCATTTAAATTTTGTCTTCAAATCTCATTTTAAAGAAAAAAAAAAAAGTCTTTTGAAAAATATGGGTTATAGTTTACATATATATTTTGTATTTGACATATATTTTATGCGAGCTTTTAAATTTAAAATTTTCGAAAGGCCGCTATATTTACCAAACATTTATTCATCTTAAAAAATAAGAATTTAAATTTGAGTTCGTTTGTATATTCAAAAGAGGCATAGCATTACGGTAACTTTAATACATCAGTGGTAAAATAAGCAGGGACAAAAATACCCTTTATTTATAAATTTATATTTTACTTTAATATTTCTCAATTCTTATCATTGCTAAAAAGAACAAATATTTGATGAGAAATACTTCTTACATGACTTTTTCTTTCTGAAATTCTCACAATTCCGGTTGACGAATTCGTATGGTTGGAAACCCAATTCTGGTTTCAATCGTAGTCTGTATGATTATTATATAGATATACTTTATTATAGAGACTATGATAATTATTATGGAGGTATCAGGAAGTGAGTCCACAACTGGTTCCACCAGAGCACTCCTCAATTTTTCCGAAAAATAAGAAAATAATAAATATTGCTGGAATAAGTTTGTTTAGAAAGTTAAAAACAAGGTCTGTGCATATTGTTACTTTCCCTAACTTCTACTAAGAGGAAGTATTGCCAGATTTCGAAATTGAGTTTACACCGGAAATACAAAGCGAATGCTCTGACAGAATATCTCAAAAACGAAAAATCGCAGGAAGCTCAAACTTGGTATTTTGTTTAGATACTACCACCGCATCAGGTAGGAAGATTCCGGGCAAAATCCATCAATCGAAAGTGCAACTTCACTGATTTTTTTCCCCAGTTTTTTATGACTTTTTCGAAAACGGCTCCAACAATTTTCTTTGAACATGAAATATCAAGAATGCGTATAAAGAACTACAATGATGAAAGGGCTATCTCAGTTTATTACAAAAATTTCTATCATCTAAATAATATTAATTAGAATGAAATATATTCTTGAAATCGCGAGTTTGAAGATAATCGCGCTTTGCGGAAAGTAGTTTTCTGCTATTTTCTCTAAAACGGCTCCAACGATTTTCTTTAAACTTTAAGTATTAAATAACACACATAAAGAGCCATAACTTTTATTTGCAACATTTCTCAGGGGAAAATTCATTTAAGGGCACTTTTAAGGGTGGGGTGAGGTTATGTTTTCCTCCAATGTGCTATACAATTTTGTCAACTAAATAATATTAATTAGAATCATATAAGTTGCCAAAATTCTCAGTTTGAAGAAAATAGGTTGACCGCAAGTGCAGCTTTACTGAATAGGTTTTCCTAATGTGATGGAAGAACGAAATGAAAGAAAATTAGAATTTTGAAAATAGTGTAGTGAGATAATCTTGTGAATTTAGCTAGTTGAAATAGTGTATTTTAGTGAAGGGGAAAGAGCCAGTAATATCATTTAGTGTCAATGGTACTGAAGAAACAAAGGGACAAGTGACAGTTAGGGTAAGACAATAACTCCCTCCAGACATACCAACATTATTTGAAAAGATTTGAACTATGAAGAGAAGGCATTCTTTCAAGACAGTCTGCATTTTTCTTTCAAACAAGAACAGTCTGAAGCAGATACCGAACCAGAACACTTCTGGATTCGGTGTTTAGCATTTATTCTAGATAAACAACTGATTTATTAAGGTATAGTTGTGATATTGTAAATTACTTAAATTCACTTAGAGAATAAATCTATTTTAAAAACAGTGTGAACTCTTGATTATTTCTAATACTTCTCTCTTATAATGTAGTGGAAGAATGAAATGAAAGAAAATAAAAATTTTGAAAATAGTTTAGTGAAATAATCTTGTGAATTTAGCTAGTTCAAATAGTGTATTCTAGTGAAGGAGAAAGAGCCAGGTACTATAATTTAGGTCAATGGTACTGAAGGGACAAAGGAACAAGTAACAGTTAGGATAAGACAATACACTCCCTCCAGACATACCAGCATTATTTGAAAAGATTTGAACTATGAAGAAAAAGCACACTTTCAAGACAGACTGCATTCTGCTTTCAAACAAGAACAGTCTGAAATAGACATGCAATCAGAACACTTGTTTTTTCGCTCTCTTAGCATCAGTGCCAGGCATAAGTTAAAACATAAGAGTATTGCATTTAATCTATATAAATAATTGGTTTTATAAACATAATAATTGTGATATTGTAATGTATTTAAATTCACTTAAAGAATAATATATTTATTGTTAACATTGTGATCTCTTGATTATTTCTAATACGTCTGTCTTAAACATATATACTCACAAGCCCTTTACTAAACCGCTCGTGCTACACAAACTACTACACACCCACAACAAAACATTTCACTAAAGTACTACTTCAATATACTAATACACATTAGAAGCGTTGATAGAATTCCAAATTTAAAGAAAGTCGTTTAGCAGTTTGGCAGAGCTTTATGGAAATTTCTCGAAAACGACTATAAATGATTTTCTTTAAACTTAGTATGCCAACTGCACAGATATAAACGAATTACTTTTGTTAGAAACTGTTTTCCAGAAAAATTGATCTTGAATAGTTGTGCGGAATTTGTGGCGGTAAATTTTCAAACGTTATATGCTGTTTTAGTGTTTTTGGTGCGCTCTAGTGGGCCAGAATATAATCACTTCTCTACCTGCCAAGATTAATAGGTAGGTATTTATCCCCCTACTACCTCCCCCTAATTTATGTATGTAAAATTTGAGTATAACGAAAATATGTCATTATATATATATATATATATATATGTATTAACAGGAATAGGGGCGGGTGTTGGTGTAGTGGTTATGAGCATGGACTTGTAACTTGGAGATCCCCAGTTCGAGTCCCGCGTATAACTCCTAAATTTTATATTCGTTAATCGGACGTTAAGCTCGCCGGAAAAAATAGGCATTACTTTACTTTACTATGTATTAACAGGAATAGGAGAAAGTCGCCTGAGAGTATCCCCTTGAAAATCTTTGAAAAAGGAAATACATGTAAATTTGGTGTCTTAAATAAATTCTACCCAATTTCACTTAGTAAATCAGATTTCTTCTGATAGTTTAGCGAAATTGTATAAATCACTACATATATTCAATCAGTGTGCTGTGTAACAGAAATTTTCTAAATGGAAATCTTGAAGAATTTGACGAACCAGATTCTTGAAGAACTAAATTCTGACGATGGGAAAATACGAAACTGCTCAGAATAGGTCTCTGAAAAGGGTCGTTATGTCAGTTAAAACTCCAGATAGAATTGTAATAATTGCGGAAAAATCCTAAGAAAAAAAGAAGTAAAATTACAAGAAACCCTAAATAGAATTGATAAAATCGTATGAGTGGTTGAACCAGAATTTTTGTCTATGTAAACATGATTTAATTTACTTCAAAAAAATAGTGAAATGTTCCAAAGTGGTTCTAATAATTCAACCAGACTATATTGTCAATGAATTTTTTTTTTTTTTTTTTCTAGTTAAACTGTCATATTAACAGTATAATCAACATTCTGTCCCTTCACCCTTGTTTCCAAGCCAATACTCAAACAATACGTCCATTGTTAGTCTTACATTCAATCGTTTATTTAAGACAATACACTATTAGGCGCATGATTAACCATTTACTATCCACTTATTATAGACATATTAAACTAGGGAGTGGGGTAAATATACCGTATTTAGTAGAATCAGTGGAAAATTGCATATTGGCCAATTTGGTGAGTTAAAGATAGGATGTTATTTATCGAAGGACAAAATATTTAGACGTAGATTCCGATTAGGGGGTCACCTTTAAAAATAACAAATCAATTTATTGTTTTACGAAGCAAAAAAATTTAATTCTTTAAACTTCATTATTTTTTTTTTTATGTTCGGAACTACAAGCATTTCGTCGGCTTCCTGTTAGATTGATCAAAGCGAAACTTAAACATTTATTAAATCAAAAAATAATATATTTATTTACATAAGCACAGAACAATGATCCTATTACACAAATATCATGTAAGGTTACATAACAAACCAAAATGAAATAATTTACATAAATTTAAACGTCTGAAATAAAATCTTAAAATTTATTAATTCAATATTAATTAATGCAAAATTATTGTTATTTATTTGCTATATCTAAAAAAATTAAGAGAAAATATTAATAAAATATGAAAAATAAAATTAATTTGAAATCGGTGTGTTTTTAAGAGCCTATTTCTCATTTAAAAAAATGAAAAAGTCGAGTTCCAAGCGATTAGCTTCGCGCAACATTCTATTGATTGGTGATCGCAGGATATTGTTGGATTTACAAGTCTTTGTGATCACTAACGACACGAAAAGACCACTACCTTAGAAATCGCTGTTGAACAGATGCAAAAGCAACTCTTTGAACCTGATATATGGGAGTCCAGAGGCATATTCAAGAGAGGTTTAACAAGGAAATTATACAATAAAAAAAAAGACAGGTGTTGCGGAAAATGCAACCCACTGCATGATGCCTTGTCGCATTGGTATTACAAGATACATAATACAAGTTTGTTTCGTAAAAGGCTCGAACGATTTTCTGTAAACTTGGAATGCTATCAGCATAGATATAAACCTATTACTTTAACCACATAATGAAACTTATGAGTGATTTTTCCGGCAGAATTGATTGTAGATTGATTATGGGGAAGCTAGATGTTAGGTTTTAGGTCTAAATTGTACGGTCAGTATTTATAGTCAAGTGGGTAGCGCTGCTTGCAATGTGCCTGCAAATTCAGCTACTTGCCCAAAATAACTTAAGTAACTTAGTCAAGTATAAGTAAGTTAGTGTAATGTTTGGGTTTCTACCACCTGTGGAGTTAAGAGGAACTAAATATACGTTTATTAAATTAATTTTTTTTTTTATGGCCATTAGCGCCTGGAGCCTTCTCAGTGCACTGCCTGCCTCCGGACAGTGTTCTCTCGTTACAAACAACACAGTCCATCACCGGACAGTGAGCTGTAAGATGTTCCTAGGAAGAAAAAATCTAAAGGGCAGCAGTTGGACTCGAACCCAGGACTCCGCGTTGCTAGTCCAGCGCGCTACCGCTGAGCTAATCCCTTCCCTTATATCTGTATTAATATTTGAAATATCTAGCTATATATGTAAATGTAAGAAATACAACTAACAAACTTTCATTATTAACCATCAGGTTTCTATTTTCTGAATCGAGAATGCTCACCTTATACACAAACCTACAGCCTTGATCGGTTAAGCCGTCTCTCAATATGTAAATTTCAATTGTAGAGATCCTAGTTTAAAAAATCTAACAAACACTTACATCTATCAAACTTATTTCTTACATCTTTATTATCTTATCATCTATTTCTCACAACCTTTATTTCTCTATATTTTCATTTCAATACTTTTCCTCCCAAGTTCAATTGAAGAAGCTAAGCAAATCTTTTTGGAACCTTCCTTTCTAATTGCATTTCCTGACTCAGGTCTCTTAACCCTTTAACTGCTGCGTACTATCAGTGTAGTGGGGATAACAGGCTCCGGTCTCCCAACTATTTCTACCCTGACAGGCTCAGTACTTTAATGGAACTGCGTCATTACCTCCATTGATGGCTTTTAAACCGTTTACAGGGTATAAATAACAGTAAAAATATTAAAAACTACAAATATTTAAAAACCTGTGTATTTAATAAATATAAATATAAATAACTGAACATTTTTTTGTGTTTGAAAAATTTCAAAACAGGGTGCAACACGCAACCCAACTGAACTCATTCAGGATTTCGTTTATTTGTTGTACGAAAAATCCAACATTTTTTGAAGGTATAAATATCTGTCTCGAGACGTAATAGTGGGAAAAACAGGTGTTTCCAGGAATACAAATTATTAAAAAGTGTATGGAAAGAACTTTGAAGACGTGTTTACCACAACAGTTCTAGTTATAGAATGAATATTTTTTGCTGAATGTCATCTGTCGTCTAGAAAAAGTACTAATAACTATTAAAATAAACAACAGATTGCGTTACAATAGTTATACAAACTTGTGCTTCGAGCAATTAGCGAAAAATCGTAAAAACACAGATGTGTGTCCATAGCCTGAGAGGGACAACCAGCCAGTGACACATATATGCGTGGCAGGCACAACCAGTAGTAAACACATATATGTGTCTGTAGCAGTTAAAGGGTTAAATTCAATATCTATGTGAAATGTAGGCCTGACAATTTTGCTTATATTTTATACTTTCTCCAGAAAGAAGTATTACGATCGTGTCAAATATTGGAAAATTAATTTTCATCTGAAATAATGTTCTGAGGTCCCTAGTTCGAAATAAATATTTTTATAGGTTATTGTGAGTAAATGTATGTATGTTTTTCAAAATATTAATTCAATCATGCTCCACTCATCTGAGCACTACATCAAATTTACCACAGTTACAATATCATATAAAAAATTGTAAAAGTATACAAAAAAAATTTAAATATAATCTTTCAGGTTTCCGCGACCATTGTCATGTAAAATATCTGGGTCTTCGGGTGTTGTTTCAGCAACACTACCCTGAAGAAGCCTATTGTAATATAGGCGAAAGGTCGATTTACAACAAACCACTGAAGCGGTCTCAACCCTTGAGAAGACCTAAGCGTTCTACAGAATTTAAATAGATCCAGTCCATCCAATCATCCACTTAATTAAAAATCATTATTCATTAATCCCAAACAAGAAATGTGTCAATTAAATGCAGATTTCTTTCAATGCATTAATAGAACAGTTTAAAATTGAGTTATCTATAGCTTGGTGCTATAGAATAGGATTATATATCAGAGATAGGTCATCGACCAGTTTCGGGCGTTCGCCCATCATCGGGTTGTTTTTGTCAAACAGTATGATACATAGACATGCACAGAGCAAATTTAGTTTACACTAAATCGACTATCCCGAAACCGGGCAATGACCACAAAATTCTTTCGTGACTATCACGGAAAATATCTTTGATGCTTTCCGGCTTTTAAAGTAAGCGTGTTGCGTGTTTTGACAAAATGAATACCGTTTTAAACTTGAATACCGTTCCGCCATAAAATTTTTCGTTCTTGATGGTTATCGCCAAAAGAAATTCATCCAACGTTGGTGACTGTGTATAGGAAGTCCGCACCTTCGTTATCAACAGCGCTGCGATTATGGCCCCCACTGATTCTGGTAATTTCGACATCCACATGTGTTGTAGCACAGCGTCTCCGGCCGCTGTTCCCGCTGCTACCTTTCTGAGGTCACCCAGCAACGCTGAGGGCCGTCGGTCCCCCAGCTCCCCAATGGAGAACAGCCGCTGTGCTGGTGTACTGCCATACCTGAGGAGAAGAAATTGCCTTAGCCTAGCATACTCACCGTCTTCTGCTGGTGTCTGTGCCATGACCTCCGTCGGCAGCGCGGCTGCGATGCATGTAAACTTATCGGCTTCGTTCAGGATTCCTGCCTGCCCCATGACGAGCTCACATTGCCCGAGCATGTATCTATAAATTCGCTGCAGAAGTGGGGCATCTTTGGGGCTGCTCTTTGCGACGTCTCGGGCCAGTTGTTCGGTTGCCATACCATAGGCTGCTGCCTTGGCTCAGATGGTGTCGTTTTCTCTCCCTTAGGCGGCGTCCGCTTCGCCCGAGTGTTTCTTTTGGTTGGCATGTTTCGCTGTGTCCTTTATGGCTTTAGCTATTTATCGTTATTAGATAGCTACGTCTTTTTTGTTTAACAAGGCTTATATTTTCTATTCACGCTATGGCTTGGACAAAAAATATATTCAATTGAATTACTTAATCATAAGGTTATTTCCAATTTTATTTTGTAATTTTGCAACTTGAAACAAATATATTGGAATTTTTTTTTTTTTTTTGTTTGTTGCTTTGACACTGAGGAAATAGGCTTTACATATCCTTGGTTTCTTCCTTATTGTATGGGTGTCCGGTTTAGTTTCGATTTTTTCTTCGGGGTCTCCAGTTTGTAGCCGTGCCCACACCTGTGGGCTAGTGTCTATCACTACAAATAAAATTACTGCGTACACAAGTACAAAAATCTTCTTTATTAAATTCTCTGTATGTTACAGGTAATGCGGTGCGAACTTGACTGACTTTTCTAATCTTTTATTATTCTCTCTCTCTATATATATAAGCATATGGTCTCTGGTATTTTTCTCTGTTATAAAAAAAAAATTAAATTAAAAACAAAACAAACAAAACAAAAACGCCAGGGAGCCCGGGCTGGAAAATCGTGACAAAAATGACCTGGGGGCAAGCCGCCACAAATTGATTTGTGCTCATTTTCCCACCAACTGCTTTATCTGTAATGTTAATTGCAACTAAACTTGTAAATTCCAAGTTAATTCAATTATAATTTTAAAACTGCAATAAGAGAGAGAGTCATATATGCGCCTTTCATACCAGATTTTTGTTTTTCTGCTATTGTCAAATATTTTTATTCTTCTGGCTCAACAGTAAACTAACTCATTAAATTATTTAATTGTTAATTAATGTGAATTTTTGCATGTCACGAATATATTAAAAGAGTTGTAGCAGGTGTTTTTACAAACTATTATATAATGCTGATTGAAAAATGATCTTATGTAAATTTGTTCAAAATGATTTAAAATAAATTAAACAAACTGGCTACATTAGAGGTGAGAAAGATACTATATAAATTTGTTTGCAGAGGCCAAGGTAGAGCTTTATGGCGCCTCAAAAGTTAAACTATACTCTCTATTAAACAGCTGTACTAATAAATATTATTTTATTGTTTATATTTAAATGTAAAAAAAAAAAGCGTCTATATGATTACAGGTTGGTGTCAGTCCCAATCAATCGACTGTTATATACATATAAATGACCGTGACGTTTTTTTACATGATCGTTAACTTACCAAAGCGTAGGTAGGCATCCCGCCCAAACATGGGGCCTTCACACTCACCAATTTGTTTGTAAATTATGTTACATTCAGTTTCCTTTCGTGCGGACGCGACTATATACATATATACAAGTTAAAATTGTTAAGAAAAAAAAACCACACAACAACCGGATATTGTGCTGTAAAAAATTAAACCAAAAAAAAAAGTTACTCTTACCGATTTGGACAATACCGGTGTGTAAGAAGACGATGACCAATCTTTGGTTTTACTTGTCAACAATTTTATTATACCTGATTTTTATTTTTTTAAATAATATCATGACTTTACATAAAAGGAATCATATACTAAAGGCATTAAAAGCCTGCATGATTTTAAAGAAAAAAATATAAGTGGGTTTAAGAAGTTCATGCACTTTTTAAAATAAAATACTCCTTTGTACTGCTGTAAATATTGATTAAACATTTTATTTATAAAATTTAAGATTTGAAAGAAGAAATATTCATAACCAATTTAGAGAGAAAGATATTAATGTGCTCCCTTTTATAGACCGCTTACAAAACGGGGACATCTTGATGAATTAGTCATTCTTCAGGGATGTTGACCTCTTTAGGGAAATTTCAATCTAGATGATTAGAGTTTCAAAAACACAGCGGGTTCTTAGCCAAATAAGTAGTAGGTGATCTAAAAGATCTATTAAGGCTCCCTTCGGTGTCAATGCATACTATATACAGAAGGTAGACGTCTGCAAAGTGTGTAATGTGTAAGTGTGAATAAGTCGGTGTAGGATGATAGAGTTTGCCGATGGGTTACGCTAAGCTCAAATTATTTTAAAGATCACATCCTCTGCAAGTCCTATAGGGAGCAGCAGTGTACTGGTTATGCTCATTTTAATGCTGTTAGGCTGAGGTACACGCAAAGACGTCATGATCCCTGAAGAGTAGAGTCTAGTTTTCTCTCTCCTCTACGGCAAACTATACTAACTATACATATACTCCCATACTTAAAACCATATAGAACGCCGCGAAGATAGTTAATGTACGGCAACTGTTTGGGTTTAACATAGCCAAAAAGCCAAAGTCAGGCACCATCACCACACAACTAAATAATTTAATGCTTTTTCCCCCGAGGCAGGCTTTATATCTAACTACCGATCAGGTTATCGTAGTCGAAGACGGAGAGCAAAGTACTTTATATAATTACATCAAAACAAAATCGAAGGCCAATCCCTGTACAATGCAATAAACCTCAGCTTGATCTTTCACGATGGTTTTGAGTTTATAGTGATTCACGTTACACATCTACTAAAACATTAAAAGATAAAACTTAATCTAAACCAAATAGTTACATTCACACATAATAAGATTAATTACAATTAATCAGTTAAATGTATTAAACAATTATAACATAATTGTTACATTTTTATTATGAATTTGATACATGATTATTTTTAAGTAGTTGAAAAATGAAAAGTATTCTGGGATTTCATAAACTGAAATTCCTAATTCATTTTTTTTTTTACTGAATAAATAAAAAAGTATAAAACAATTTTTAGGAATGAATATAAATAAGATGGAAGCTGAAAAAAGTCGAGTTCTATAACTTAAACTTTTAAATAAGCAATTAATGAATGCAATGCATATCAATCAGTAATCAGGCAGATTAAGTGGGCAACAAGCATAATTCAATGGCAACTCTATGTGTAAACAGCCGCTTTTGAATGGTTTTCTTCTTCTTTATTTTATCTGCCAATGTTTTATTAATCTATTAAATACTCAGCTCAGATATATTATCATTTCATTATTCTTTTAAAATTATAACTTCATTTACACTGAATGTTCTCCAATAAATAATTGAATAGATTACAATTTTTTTTTTTTTTTTTTAACTGTTTCATTTAATTATTTGAAGTTATTTAAAAAAATGTGAATACAATTTTTTTCAAATATAGTTTACATTAAAGGAAGCTTCTAATTTCCATTCAGTTCATGATCTCCAACTTTCTTCTACAAAAATTGAATACCATTTCCATTTAAGATTTTTACTTTACCAAATCGCAAAGTTTGACATGTTTTTTTGAAAGATAGATAGAAGTGTCATCTCAATAGAGAATAAGTGAAGTTGTACAGTAGTAGTCTCTATAGATTTGCTATGGATATCAGGGTCAAGAAATCAAAATTTTAAATTATAATCACTAAAGCAATCTTTATAATGTTTTTATATTTTATTCACAAATGATATTTAATTTTTGTTTCATTATTTAATAATTAACTGTGATGCTCCTTACCCAGTATTTTATATATATATTATCAAACTTTTTTACATTAATCAGTGACTACATTTTTGTACAAGTCAAAATACGGACAGTTGTATTGTGCTTGAAAGTAATGACCTGTTCCTTCTCCTTTCCATTGCACTTCTTAAGTTATTTTCCAAAATATAAAGACCGCGAGCCATTTGTCCGAAGATTAAAAAAAAAGGTCTTTCGAATGAAACTGACCTCAAACACATTTTTTGAGCTTGAAGAAGAGCCAGAAGACCCGTGTGGTTAAATCGGTAATTGAGGTGGTTGTTCACTAATTCGTAGAACCCATTGGGAGTCAAAAGTTTATACATATTTTGTCTGATAGTGTGTAAAGCATTAAGCCTCTGACTCTGACGTTCAGAACGCCGAGTATACGAAGTATACGGTAGTGCACTACGTTTGTTTTCATAATCTTATGTTCTTCCAACTTCGTCTTCACCAGTACACACTTCTGAAGAATACTACTTATATTGCTTTTTCCATTCACGCTTTTTTTTTTTCTTTTTTTTTTGTACTGGTTGCAGTTGGTCATCTTCATGAATCCACTTTTCTTGGCGTGCTAAAACTTCTTAAAACAATATGTCGTTATATCAATAGTTACGATTTTAGAAATAATAGACTTCCGCAACTATCAAAATTTGTATATTTCTTTGGCATGTCGCCCTCGCCCGGACTTTTGAAACTACGTTAACGATGGCGGTATCCAACGACAAAGACATTTTTATCCTAAGAGTTAGTGCAGCAGAATGTTTGGCTAGTGACGGCTCAGATGTTTGATGACTTCTTATGTCTTCTTCATATGTACATCTTGATTCAGCCTCTATAATTTTTTTAATAAAAGCAACGTTTTGAGATGTTACTACTGTAATTGGTCTTCCTTCCATTGCGATGCTCGTCAGTTTTTGAATCAAAGACAATCCTAAAACTTACAAAGAACTCAATATAGTAGCTGTAGACAGTGAATACTATAAATTATAAAAACAAATAACTGAAAAAAGATTAATTACTAAATTTTAAATAAAACATATTAGGTATGAAATCGAAAACAGCCGTAATAATTTCAAAAAAACACACACGAATGATATATATATATATATATATATATATATATATATATTATAAGCAAGCGATATATGCTTGCCTGCAGCTAACCATATAGTACCCACGCATTACCATTTGCGTATACAAAGTTATAAATTATACACTCCATTCATTTTGTAACTCATGAATAATATTAAAATACTGTAGTCGCATCTTTATATTATCTATAATAAACGAATAGTGTTTTTAATTTTATGATAGTGGCTTTTTAAAAGTTATCTAAAAATGGGTATTTAATATCTATCATAGATATGTAAAAAAACAAAAAAAAATATGAGATAATAAATTTTGAAGTACGTTGACTCAATCTTGTACTTTTAATGGAGCTGCACTAGCAGCGAATTAAGTTTATTTTATGGTAATATTCTACTTATACTCTTTAACATGTCTCCTCATATTTAATAGATACAAGAGATATAAATTGTTTATGAGATATATATATTCAAAGTTAAACAATCAGACAGAAAAGAACCATTACATTTAAAAAATATGGTAGTTGAAATTAAATTCATATTATAATGAAATTGAAATTATTCATATTGTATATCAGGAATTTTTTTCATTTAATTTCAACTAGTACATTTTGTAAAAGTTTTAAGTCCAATAAACAAAACAAAGTTATAGCATTACATTTGAAGTTGCACTTTACGAAGATGGCATTTTTGCAGCATGATTCTCTGATCATTATTCAGTTCTTGCTTCGACTAAAACTATAGTGCTCATAGCGGTAACTATTCGACACAAGCAATTTTTACTGAGGGATATGCGGTCTAAATCAGCCGCCGTCTGGCATCCAGAATTCGCGATGTTGGATCAATACCATTGCAGTTTTAACCGGAACGGATCCACTGAGCGCTCGCAACTAAGACAAGAACGCTGTAGATTACGATATAAAGGGGCTAGACCATATTGCATAATACATATTTTTATTGAACAACATAAACACAATATAAAAATTAAAATAAAGCATTACATATAAAATACGTAACAATCTTAATATAATAACAATTGCAAAAACATTAAAGATAATTTAAAAAATTGGAATGATCAAATTGATAAATACAGTTTACAACATAAACATAATATTATTCTAAGTGATGGCTACGTAGGGTTTTTTTTTTTTAATTTAATGAGGAAACTTCCTCAAAACCGCAAGAGTTCTTACTATTACTCAGAAGTGCAACAAGTTTAAAGATTTCTTCTCCTAAATCTGGGGTTTCCAACAGGATTGCATCCAGTGTTCAAACAGAGATCGTGATTTCATAGATATTTATATTATGGCATATTCAAGCAATTAATGAGAAAATTAAGGAATGGAAAGAACAGAAGTTCGCTGGCTAGATGTCTGGTATGCCTTCTTAGAAAAATTGTTTTCCAGAGTTTACAAATTTATTTATATTCTGTTCTAATTTTGCAAAAAATTCATTAAAATAAACTTGTAAAGAAATAAATATTCCATCCAATGAAATTAAAAATGTAGATTTACTTTCAATATTTGATAAACAAAGCTGATTCAAGTTGAGGAAAACTTATTTTCTTCTGAAATTATTTGAGAAATTCGAATGCTTTATGTTTAAATTGCATAAAATAGTTACTAAATTTAATATAACAACTGTTATATGTCAATGCTTCAACGAAATAATGGTAAATAAACATTACATTTATAGACTCCGTGATCAGCTACAACTTAATGAAACAACCGCGTTACTATCATTTGTAAATAGAAAAAAGTAGAAATCTAGCGGGAAGCGGAATCTCTCGGACATGCTAATATAAACAATAGTAATCAGAGAATTTACCATGATAGCCTGCGGAAAATATCTCTGATACTCTCCAGCTCTATGGAACAACTACAAAACAACAATAATAAGAATTTCAATCCTTTGAAGGATGTACAAAATGAGTTTATGGAAAATCAATTTTTCCTAAGAGAGGTCAAGAGAGAAAAAATGTTGGAAACTCCTGTTCTAAATTCCAATAACAAAGAAAAAAGGAGACTTTTAAGTTAGAAGGCAATAATAACTTACAATAGAAGAAATAAAAAAGTTCTTCAACAGAATTCTTTATAAAGAGATTTCTTTTTGATACAGGTATATATTACAATTTTTACAATTATTGTCAAAATAGATAATAACAAATAGAAATTCATAACAGAGACTATTTCAGTAAACTTTAAATAAGTAACAGTCATTTCCAGAAACAGATTAAAGTAACGGAATGTAGAGAAATCAGCTTGAATCTCTTTTAAAATGAGTTTTTTCTTCTATTACCTTAATAACTTTATTTAACAAATATTCAATATCTAGTTCACCATTGAGAACCACTGTATCAGGATTGACTGTTAGTGCGGCTTGTTTTGCAGTGCGCGATTCTGGCCAAACAATTTCCTCAAAATAACCGGGAACATCTGGAGGATCATACGATCTGCACAATCTACGACGACGACATTCTTCATAGCCCACATCCAAGTAGAACTTAGCATGGCATAAAGAAATTATACGAGGCTCGTTCAATATAAGAAATCCATCCAAAATAAGAAGATGTGGTGATGTGCAAGATCTAAAAGAAAATTACACACACACAAATGTAAAATTGAAGGTAATATGGAAATAGAAGGCAACAAAATTAAAAAGATTATCTAAAGATATCTCTAAAATAATAATAAGAATAATAATAACCTGGTGTGAAACATTCACATCACAGTTTTAAGTAGAAAATTTACTTCAAATTTGAAATTATCAAATATTTAGTTATCCTTAATACTATTTAGTCTGGAGTCATATATTATTATTACTAAAGTATCACTAAATTCAAATAACGTGCAGATTTCAAACAACCTACAAGATTTAATTTGGACCATTTAATAGGTTTAATTTGGACCATATAATAACTTCTCTTGAAAATGATGTAATATTGGTATAAAAATATTGAGATGAAGTAAAATAAAAAATAAAAATTAAGGCTGAAATAATTATTGGTTCATTTTTCAAAGTATTCCTGTTTTGAATATAAAAAAATCAATGCAACTTCTAATTTTCGTATTTTATTTCCTCGTCTTCTTCTTCTTCCTCTTCCTGTTTGCACCAACCATGGTGGCGGTAATTTCCTTTTCTTGCTCTTCCACTCGCTAGGATTCCATTTCCATTTAACTCACTGAGCTTTTTTTCCGTATGTTCGATTCTTTATCTTCTTCCTCTTGGACCTCGTTTTTACCAATTTCTTCCAATTTATCATTTAAAGATTTTTCACCCAGTATAATGTTTTTATTTGGTTATCAAATTCTTTGCGATATTTTTGAAGTATTTTCGCAATTTCTTCACATGCTGTCATGTTACTTCCATTATACAACAATTATTCAATGTACAACAATACCTTCTTGGATCTGCCGAACCTATGCCGACTTCTGACACCAGTTGTTACGCGCTATCTGGGCCTACTAACACCTCTAGACTAAAGTATACCTAGTCTACCAATAAAAATACTCCAGTTGACGCTAAACTCCTTTATTACAAACTACTAAGTTGCACACAATAACTTAGGTTTCTATGAGTCTGATCTCACAGAGTGCGTACACAGAAACAATGTCACAGTTCAGCCTTCAAAATTTTAACTCTTCACTCACTGTCTTTTTTAAATTATTTATTATTTTTTAACTAACGGTGTGTGGATACAGACATGATTTCCAATCAATATTTTGCCAGCTTGCCACAATATTCAGGTTTTAATGATGTTCTACCTGATTTTAGTCCCTTATGGTTCTAAAAGAGGTTAACGTTTTATCAGCATTTGAATTTCTTATTTAGAAATTAGAAAATCCGGTTTTTTAATTTTAGTTAATGAAACAGAGAAGTAGAAAGAAAACGACGAAAATTTAATCTTTATGATTGAATATCTCGGCAACGGTTTGAAAAATTGAATTGAAATTAACGGCACTTTTCTTCATTTCAAATAGTTTTCAATACAGTAGTAAAAAATGTGGTCGAAAAGAAATCGCCACTTTCAACTAATGATTTAAAGCGTAAGGCGGCAATAAAATCAAAAAACAGTAACACCATCAGACACTAGAGCGAAAATACTTCAACACACGTTATGTTCACTTTTTTGATACGTTCCTTCGTATAAGAGTTATTTCAAAAGTGGCCCGTTTAAATGGGGCACCCTGTATAACATTCGCTGGAACCTCAAAACACACATAAAGAAGTGAAAACTCGATTTCGCAAAATTAGCACGACCGAAATATTCTTTATAGCAGCAAAAGGTAATAAAAATATATCTATAAAGGTATTAAGAGAGACATTACCATGATAGAGACATCTAACAGCATTATAATTTCAAAAAATCCTAAAAATACAAACTGGATTAATGCGAAGACTGGCGATAAAAAAAAAAGCTCCCGAGAGAAGTGATAAAATGGAAAGGCAACATCAACAAAAGCAAACTAATGATTATGAAACTAACATTACCTCTTTAATATATCATATATATCCTCCACCATTCTGTCCATATCCAAGGCAGTTAATTTCTCCCAATTATTGTGACACAACTTTTCTATTTTAATATGCCTTGGATCATCCTCAGAGAGAAAGTAATCATCTTGTTTCAAATGAACACTATGTTGAAAATATTCCATTAAACGCCTGGCTAAGGTTGTCTTTCCTAAAAGATGTAAAATGCAAAAATCCTCTATACTTAGACAAGAGTGGATCCGATGTTCATAAAAAATCAAGAATTTTTCATAATTCGGTTTCTAAGGGACATCTTGATAAACTATGTGATATATATCAAAGAAACACAAAGCTAAATCCACATAAACTCTCAAAGTTAAACATACTCTCAATAGAACAATGGTTTCTGATTGAAACACTGTTTCGAACTTTACAGTCTTAATGTCATGCTGCTTATCGACAGATTCAGACAAATTTTGATAATTGAGAACCTAATATTTAAGTAAATAATCTATTAACTTACCCGAATTGGTAGCTCCCGCAAGTGCAATTACAACCCAGGTGGATGTTGAGTTCATATTAGCCTATCCACAGAGCAACAATGGTAACGGTGGAAACACTACCGATAAATATCAGGCCTGTTGTACCGAAGAATAGTAGCGGGTAACGTACTGAAGGAAACACCTCAGCCAGAGCAGGAAAAAATGGTGTAGCAATCAACCAAAGCGTCAGAATAATATATGCTGCTGTAGAAGTAGCCAATAATATTATTCCACACAAACGATCACTATACATCAGTCTTCATCAACATATTCTGCCTCGAATCGGGCAAAATCTTCTTCTGTGAATACTGTCTTAGGTTCTTCTTTCAAAAATATCACTTCTTGTTCTCTGTCACTTGGTTTTTTACTATATTCTAATATCTGAAAGTTATTTGACAAGTTAGAATGATAAAGAATTACCGAGAAGTGTAGGTGACATAATTTTTATTGCTTATTTAGGAAATAAGTAAATTATTCAATTTTCAATTAAATCATTTCAAATTATTCAAGTAAATAAGTCAGCTTATTCGGAAATCTATCAAGATCAAAAGTTATATACATACAATTAATAAAAAAAAAATTTCTGGAAAGATGCAGGAATTTTGCAGCCTGAAATACAAAATAATGGGTACGTCTGCAAAACTTTCTTTTACAGTTTTAACAAAAGCAAAAAGATAATTAACTTAAGCTTTTTCTAGCAATAAATTTGCCATGGGAGATGTATGATATGGAAATCCAGTAGACACCCTAAATTCGTCTCTAAAAGTTTCAAATACAATAAGCATTTCAAATTCAGTATTATTGTATGAGAAATGCAAGATGTGTTGTCCAATTTGCCAGAATAGATGTTTTCTACTTCGCCTCTTATACTGTGGTCTTTGTTACCCCGAACTAATTAAAGAATAGTTTTTTTGGTAATTATAAATATAGGTCTTTAAATATAAAAATAGGTTTTATTATAATTATAAAATAGATCGAAAGATTCAAGATCCAGAGAAATGATTACCGACTTTCAAATAAGGAGAAAGTAACAATTCCTTATATCAAACTAACATCAAAAAACAATTTTGATCAGAAGAAAAGTAATGTGGCTGTGAAATCTGAATTGAATCTGTTTTAAAGTGATAGTAGAATATGGAGAAATAAATGGGACTTAAATGATTTGCAATGATGACAATGTTGCTAATCTAAGCGGGAAACAATATATTGTTGCTAAGATTATATTGTTTGTAGCAGATTACAAAAAACAAAAAGTCCACAATATTTTTAAGGCCCGGCTTGTAAATAATTACCTTTTTAAGGAAGAACTGACAATATAAAAAAAATATAAAATTAATCTTACTAATTTTGCCAATTTTTCATCAATAACGGGCCGTTTTAATTTCTCAAGTTTTTCTAAATTTGAGAGGGCTTTATCTCTCTTCTTCTTCAGCTTTTTCTTAGCTTGTTCTACTGATGTAATATTTCTTCTTTGAACATCAGCAGCACCTCGTTTATCCTTAAAATATTTCGTGGGATTTAGAATTTTAATTCGGCTTTCGTTTTTAGTTCCTAAAATAAAAAGTTCTTAATGAGCACTGAAAGCCTTATAAGAGAATATAGAACTCATTTTAAAATTATAAATAACAATACAGAAACTAAAACTATAAATAAAAACATTCACATTACCAGAAAAGTTACAGATGTATTCTGAATCAACTAGTTCTAAGCTCTTCCTAAGTAACGATGCAGACATCGTGAAAAAAACATACAATTTGTAATCAAACAAATAGATAGACTCATGAAACCGGGTGTGCTAGTGAAAAGTAAAGACAACTAACCTCAAAAAAGAGGTTAGTTGGCAATAACATAACCTATCACTTACGCATGCGAAAATGCCATTATTTCAAATTAGACAAGCTGCTATAGTAACTATGTTAAAGTGATAAAAAAAAACCCATAGGGTCAGTTAAAAAAAAAACTTGCTAACTATAAACTCATGGCACTTTACATTCAACTTTCCTTCATTCCCGGTACCTCCATTTATTTTTGCTTCTATTGAGGGTGATTTTCATCAAGAATCCTGTTTCTAATAATTCCAAAAATATATAATGAATTACCTTCAGAAAATTAACTGCCTAAAATTATTCTATATGAATGTCATGAATAAAAGTCACAGATTCCACAAAATATTCGATTACATTACGTATTGTTATGTTGCATAACTGATAATCTTCTTGATAAGATATCATTTCCCTATTGCTCTAACAAAGAGCAGAGTTCTTACTATGATTACCAAATTGTTTAAAATAGATTCAGTGATGGATTCACTCAACCATTGTGTAGGCGAGTACCATGCACTTCTTTTTCAGTCAGTATTCTAGACTGAATTATTACTTGACACTTCCTTAACTAAACACTCCAATGTCCATAACAGTTTTATAAAATTTTATAACAATAAGAATCAGGAATTCAAAACAAACATTTTATAAAGATACTATTTATTTTCAACGCGTAATTTGGAGCTAATTGCCCATTGATAAACGTGCATACTTAATATAAACGATCATAAATGATGTTTTTCTGTACAATGTCATTTTTTTTATAAATTATTTTATGAATAACTATTCATAAAAAATGCCACACAAGGTTTAAATAATTTCAAATTATGAAAATCCACATTTTCTTCTTCACCCTTACAATGAAATAGGATTTGGAATGTGGAATAAACCAAAAACACAATTTTTATATGATAATTTAAAAACAATTCATGAAAAAAGTGCAACCTGTGAACATAAAAAAACAAAATACTTGAAAATAATAAAAATTTTTTTCATCAGCTTAAATAAATTACATTTTACAACAAAAAAAAGAACTGATATTAATTATATCGACTTAGATGGTGAACTTAGAACTACTTCAAAAAAAAGTACTCACAATGTGTTGACAAATATTACAATTTTACAGAAGAGATCCATAACTTACAAGTCATTGTACTAAAATTGTAAAATATACTACATACATAATTGAAATTTAAGAAGAAACACACAATAATAAATGAAAAATTCAAGTTTTTACTATCGTATATTGTTGTGTGTTATATGGTTATCTCATCATCCACACCAAATAGTTGTAGAGAAGACAATATGGAAGTTTCTTGCATTCAATAAATAATAAAGGAAAAAAAACTAGCTTAAAAATAAGAGTGACAAGCACGTATGCTACAGAGGTAATAAATATATATATTTAAATATATATATATGTATGTATATTTATATAGATAATCTAATATGTACATTCTATTTTCATTTGTTCTTTGTTAATTAAAATTACCCATTTTTGTTTGTTTTTTGTATCTTCAAAATAAAACTTTACAATGTACACTCCTTTTTGTAATACTTATCATCAGTAATAGTCTCATTTAAAAATAAAAGGAGTATGGAGAAAAATTATTTGAAATAAAAGCTAAAAGACCGTATTAAATGGGCAGTTTATGCGGAGTTGGCCCAACGACGAAGAGTGATCACAGTTTGCGCGTGTCTCCGCACTTAGGAGAAATATTGCTGAGTGGCTCTTAATAAATCACGCCGCAGAGCCTGTTGATTTTGGTTCATCCAATTGCATTTTTTCATCTTTTTCAACTGTAAAAAAACATGCTTTAATTTAATTTTAAAAAAACTTTTAATTTTAAACACAAAGATATGGAAGATGTTCAACATTTCTTTCTTCTGTTGGTACTCCCATTCTGATCTAATATAATCGAATGGATTGAAACATTATAGTATTCTACTTTTAGAAATTAAAAATATATATAAACACCTTTAATTTCATCTTTGACTTGCGTAGTAGAGCCGTCATCAGGACTGGTGGCTCCTCCACCGACACCCCCTCCTCCGGCTCCTGCGCTACTCTGTTCTAATCTGGGCCTCTTTCTCTGCTTATTGTAATTCCTGTTATCTCGTCTACCACCCTCACCTTCATCCTCTGACTCAGAGAATTCATTATCCCCAGAGACTCTTTTATCTTGAGCAGCCTGTGGTAAACGTTCATCTGGATTTACCTTCTCATCCTCTTCATCAGAATCATCTTGCACAGCATCCTCAGGAATGGCTATTAAAAAATTAGCTTAGCTCTTTATGAATTATCTTTCTTGAACCCATATGTATGTATAAATCTTACCTTGCACCTGCACTCCAGGGGCATGGGGCAGCATTCTCAAGTTCTCGAACAATCTTGTCCTAAAAATATTTGTCAGAGATCATTTTTTTTTTAGGAACTTTAAAAAGCTAATGCTACAAAAAAAAATTAAAAAATATATACTAACTTAATTTTCTCCAAATATTCTGGTGTATTTTGGTTGGCCATATTCGATGGTGATATGTGTAATTTAAAATCTGGCCCAAAGTATTCGAAATAATCATTATAAGGTAGCTCATTTGCAATTTCTGTCCCTAAAGCGACAGATGTTTCATATGTCCAACAACGGGACACGTTGCGAATTGTATAGCCACCCCCACCAACCATCAAGAAAGGAAGGTTATACTTTTTCACAAACTCCACACATTTACCATGGCCTAAAAACAAATATATAACAACAAAATTCATTATCTCTAAAGATTTCATTTAAGTATTTATTCTCCCCAATTCAACTAACCTCGCACAGTAAGATTAAAACAACCAAGTCGGTCCCCAGTGAGGGAATCAGCACCACATTGCAACACAACAGCACTTGGCTGAAATGTTTCCATTACTTTGGTAATAATAGGCACAAAAATTGACTCATAACTTTCATCATCCATGCCATCCCTGAGTGGTATATTGACAGCATAATATTTTCCTTTACCAGCACCAATATCCTGCGCATAAAAAATAAATGATAAACTTGACAAAATGAGTCGTACAACTTGAAAGTGGTATCTTTCATTTCTGAGAGAAACAAACTGTCTTTCCATTCTTAACTATTTCTTCTTATTCCTTTCAAATTCTTATATTTTATTAGAAAATTGTATATTTACGAAATATGAAAAAACATCTCATTGTGCAGTGGTAGCAATCATTACTTAGAATTTGTGTAGATAAATTTTCTGTATCAATTATTTAAGAAATATCACTGAAGAATGGCATTCTTTCTCTTTAGAGATTAAAAACTATTTTCTGTAAAGAGAAAAGAAATTTCAGAATTGGAATTCCAATGAATATTGTTTAATATCCTGTTTTAAATGACGATATTATAAAATATTTAGTGAAAGGTTCAGAAATCTTTGTTTAATATGGATACTTAATGTTTAATACTTGATTATTCAACATTATTTATGAGAGTTATCGGGGAATGATTGTTCATTTTGTGGTTTCGGGCATTCGTCCTTCTTCAGAATTAGGACACACTATTTATGAAGACATCCTGAAGATGAGTGAACGCCCGACTCCGACCATGATCCCAAAATGAAGAAAGCTTTCACGGAAAATATAGAAGATTTTTTCCATGATAGCCTTCTTCATTTTATGGTCATTGACCAGTTTCGGGCGTCCTCCCTTAATCAGGATGTCTTGGTATACAGTTCGATAAACAGACTTGCACAGAGCAAAGTCAGTTTACAAACTTATATAAACAGCGTTTGCAAACTAATTCTGCTCTGTGCAAGTCTGTGTTATCGCATCCTGATGGTAGGCGAATGCCCGTTGACCACAAATTGAAGCAGGCTTTCAGGAAAAATCTCTAATACCGGTAACTACTGTTTAACCTTCGGTCACTCCAGAAAAAAAATTGACAAATTCACCAAGATCCTTAGTTTACTATAAACTTTTTTTTTTTTTAAAGGCGCATCAATATCTGTGGTATTGGCGCCGGAGCCTTGTCAGTGCACTGCCAGCATTCTGGCAGCTTCTGTACAGACAGTACTACTCTTCATGAGCGTGAGTTGCAGTGGCTCTTAGGAAGAAAAAAAATCTAGCACACTATCTAAACTGAAATGAAGACCTTTCGCGAACGTGTTCAGAGTGAACCTCTGGGTTAATCCCGTCCTTATTATAAAATATTAATTTGAAAATTGGCTTTACGGTTATGACAAACGGTACTTCGTTAAGCCTATACATAACTGTTTACATTTACAAATCCGTGAGTAACCAAAAGAAATTGGAACTGATTTTTCACAATGTATAAAACAACGTTGTGCACATAAAATGAAAAATATTAAATATCTCAAACATCATAAAAGTAGCTGTGTGAGTCACTTTCGGAATTAACAGCCCACATTATAAGTTATTAATAGTAGGAAATAATATTATGTTATTAAAACACGCACCCTGAGATCACCAGTTCCAGGGAAATATTCTCCATATTTATGAAATGACACGGTCATCACTCTATCTGTAGTATAGAACGCTTCCTCAACGCCATCCCCATGATGGACATCTATATCTATATATAATACTCTCTGATGATATTTCAGAAGCTCCAAAATACCTAGAAAATTAAAACTTATTGTGTCCATCCTAATCTTCTATAGCAAATAATATTAAATCAAATGATTGACTTATTGAAAAATATAATAATTTACCCAAAACGATATCGTTGACATAACAGAATCCAGAAGCTTCGGATTTTTTGGCATGATGTAATCCACCACCCCAGTTAATGCAAATATCAGCAGCTTGTTTATTTAATTTAACTGCTGCAGCTACAGAACCACCTCCAGATAGCTGACAGAATTCATACAACCCATCAAAAACTGGGCAATCTTCTCCAACATTGACTATAAAAAAAAAATTATTAAAGCTTCATTTCACTAATAAAGTCTCAATGAATTTTAAAATTAAGTAAATTTAAAAGGGTAAATTTAAAAGGAGATTAAATTTAAATTAAGGCCACATAAAGATGACAACTATAATTTTTGTTTTTTAATTTAAGGCGCGTCAACATCTATGCTCATTGGCGCCCGGAGCCTTCTCAGTGCACTGCCGGCCTCTGGATAGTGTTCTCTCGTTGCAGACAACACTGTCCATCACCGCACAGTGAGCTGTAGGGGCTCCTAGGAAGAAAAAATCTTAAGGCAGCACAGCTGGACTCGAACCCGGGTCCTCCGCGTGGGAGTCCAGTGTGCAAACCAGTGCTAATCCCTTCCCAACTATTAAAATATGTTATCTTATTTTAAGTATAGAATTTTCTTATTGAGCAACTTTTTTTCATAAATTATCTAACATTACAATAATGTATCAATTATTCCAAAAATCAACAAAGAAATGATTTTTTTTTTCTCTCTGGATTTTAAAAGTAGTTTTTTTCAGAGAAATAAGTAATTAAAATATTGGAGTAATGTAAACAAACATTTTCGCTAGTATAAAATAAGGATTTGTTATACTCAATAGTTATTAAATTTTTAAAGAAGCTTCTACAAAATGTTGAGTGTCAAAGACGAATTTTTTTATAAATCTGATTCATTAATTCAAGATACTGCATCTTTCACGAGCCATAATTATTCTGATAGATACTGATTAAATACTAACATAACGATTATGTTATCTGATATATTACACATTATGATTATATTACCCAGATATATTCTCTGCGATTTTATCCGTCGTAGCATACTTATTTTTGTTGTTCCTGACGGCTTTCGGATTGCCATCCATTGTCAGAGTAAGGCTATCAAGTTCGTTTAGAGAGCTGACTTCAACTTGAAATTACTGTTTTTTTTCAATTTTTGTTTCAACTGAAACATAAAAACGAAGTTAATTTTCTACACGAACTTCATAGTCTTATTCTGACAATGGATGAGAATTGTACCCCGGTCAGGAACAAACATAAGCATGTCATGACGGATAAATCCTAGATGTTATCCAGTATTTACATATTCAATATAATAATAATTGACATTTGATAGAATATTTTGAAATTTTCCTTCCAAATACGTATATCTACTGAATATCTACAGGAAATGGGTAAAGTTCGATTGTATACAGCTAAAGGATGCCCGAAAAGATTCGTTCTGCCAAATAATTTGTTTAGATGTTTTATGAAATGTTAAAAAAATTCATAAAGATTAAAGTCTTCTTCACTGTTCTTTAAGTTCTAAAATAAATATTTTCTAGTTAATTATCTTAATTCTACATAGTCCGTGGCATGACACATTATACTGATATGATGGTAAAGAGTTAGGCCTTAGCAGCACTTTCCTGAACATCTTCTAAAATCAGTATCCCTTCTCCAGAAAAGTATTTCAAATAAAAGAGACTTATGTATTATTAGTATAATATATATACTAATGTGTTAATAGTATAATATATATATTTAATATACTCATGTATAATGGGCTAAACATTTTTTTCCTAACGAGACTTCAAGAGATAAGTTTCCGATGAAAACTGAAATTCGAAAATTTTACACTATCGCAATATTTTCCCTTAGGAAAAGTAAAACAATATAACAATCAAAGTAATAGCATTTTCCAGCAACCTTTAAACCATCAATACGTATTTCAAATAGCAAGTGTCTCCATTCTACAAGGCCCACGAATATTATGTTTATTACTACTATGTTTATTGCTACAGTATGTGTTAAATGTCTATGCGTGAACATGTGCTACTAAATAAAAATAAAAGAATTTACCAATTAGGTTAAAAAAAAGTTATTTGAATTAAAAGGTATTTTTACTTTGTACACTTTAAAAATAGAAGTTTAAAAAAGTCCTTGCTCCTGACCTCAGCATTGTCATTGAAATACTCCAGGTGAAAGTACTCCAAAAAGCATCCTATCACGATTTCCCGGCCATGATAAATTCTTAAATATTTCTTTATACAATCGTTTTTGAAGACAGTGCTGCACTATGTTCACCAGGATTTTGATTTCTTTTCTTTTGTGTAAGCTTCATATCATATCAGTATTTACTTGTATAAATATCATATAAGCTTTTTAACGTTAATTGCTTTAGCATTTAATGTTTCTTAAAAGCCCTTCATCGTGAATATTCAACTGGACATTGGACAAATCTCGAGGATATCTCTATTAAGCTTACCCAACTTCTACCCAAAAACTGAAGAACTATTTGCATCAATTTTTAAACAATTTTTGTATTCGGAACTATCAATGCATATTTTAAATTGTCAAAATTATCTAAATTGTAAACATCCTATAGTCAGAGAAAACCACACTAAAAATCTGTGAAATACTTACTTATTGCAATTCTCACAGTTTTATAACAAAACTTTTCTTCAAACTAAATACACCAGTTTAAAGAAAATTCCTTGTAAATTGGATAAATATAGATTATTTAAAAAAAAGTGTAAAAAACGTTTAAAATTGCTGAACTTCCGCTTAGCTGATTTTCTCTAACTTTTGGAATTTTAACAATGCATATAATGGACTTAATACTATACAAATGACAGAACTTAATTGTCGTGGTCGGTTCCGCATAGCTGGAAAGCATCAGAGATGTTTTCCGCTGCTTCTTAAAGAATCAGGCTATCACAGAAAATATCTCTGATGACAGAACTTACATTGTAGTAAAGATATAAGCTTAATATTATAGCTAACGCAAAACCTCCCAGAAAGGTTGAATCGTACATTACATTGTGAGTTCTGAGGAGAGCGCCTATTGTGCAACTCCCTCGGAAAAGCCAAAACCAATTTTCTTGTAAAAATATTGCAAACGAAAGATACAGGTTATATTTCTAGTTGTTATAAAGTAAAAGAACAATTTTAGGCTTTTATTTTTTGTTTGATCTCCACAATATTTTTTTTTCAAAATAGTTTTATACTGTTTTCTTACTGGATAGTTAACAACTATCAGTGGCTTTGCAGAAATATTGGTCTGAAGCTGAGTATTTGATTCATTCACATTTTACAAATACAGTTCACATACAAATTTTACTGTACATATTTCAAGAATTTTCTGTATATCTTCAAATAATTTAGAAAAAAAAATAATTTTTAATATATATATCAAATTCTTTAATAACTTCAATGATGGAAACAAGGGAAGGGATAGCTAAGTGGTAAGCGTACTGTACTCCCACGCGGAGGATCCGGCGCCTTAAATTAAAAAAAAACTTTAAAGGATTATTGAATTTTATTTATTATCCATTTTTAGATCTATTTATGAGTAACGCGAGGTAAAAAGCACGATTTTCATTCTAATTGCCTAGTGATAAAGGAACTAATGATGATGCCAAATTAAAAACTATATGTTCTCTAAGGTTCCGTAACAAAAGAAACATGGAATAAAAAACGCACGAATAACATTCACTTAAAAATCAAATGATATGTGCAATTACATTTAAGCATAGATATTTTCAATTGTAATTAACAAGTTCATCTCCCAATTACCTTCATTTTGGTGCTGACAAATCAATAACCAGCGTTATGATTACACCGTTATAATTGTGAACTGATACAAACATCCTGTCTACAACAAACAAAATCATAAATAACTTCCCCTTATAGTACTATGTTTACCTTTTAATCGACATTATTTGATGGGAATGAACTTAAATTTAGTCGAATATAATATTTACAAAAGCCATTCAATTATAATAGTAAACTGCAGCCAATTGTGTTAAGACCAGGCTTTATATTCATTAAAGGAAAGGAAAGTTATTAAAAACTGAATTTCAAATATATACATATTTAGATAGTAAATTAAATTATTTGAACTTAGCAAATATTATAATGAACCAGAATCAGCGGGATAAAAACCATTAATACATATTCTTCTCACATAATTAATTGCAAAAGCTAGGTTTATAATGAGATGAACAGTTAATTCCAATAGAAATTAGCTGTTATCTTCTTTTTTTATGTGAAAATTACTATTATAAACTCATACCATTTGGCACTGTTCTACAATAGGATCTCTAGTTAAACAAGTAAAAGGGTATTGGAGTGTGTTTTATAATAAATACAATAATGTGATATAAAAATATATTGTAATGCGAAGGAAATGGTTACAATACCGCAACCATAGGAGATCTTGTGAGGATTCCTTACTCTTCTACAGTTGTAAATCGCAATGTAGATGTCTTATTAGCTTAGGAAATACAGATGGAATGAAAATGTGTGTATGTAATGAGGCAGGATATGTTACAACCAGATAGTTGTGCACATATTAATCTGCAACTTTAATGTGCGAATGTTGTTATTACGAAGTGCTATGGATTTGTCTTTGTGTCATTTTTGGTAGGAGAGAGAGCAACTAATACAAATAAAATGTATATAACCATCTGTTGTAAAACACAGTCAGTAAATACTTCGTAAGTATAATACGTACACCTCTGCATCTGCTTGTTATATTCCGACATGTTATCTGGCCTAATACTCCGAAGAAATCTTATATATTCGTCACTATGGAATTTTGTCATTTCTTCAGCTGTAGCTTTATGTGGTCTCTGCAAGGGAAATACATTGAAATAAAATGGAAATAAAAAGAACAATGAGCAAATTAGATGAATATGGATTACATTAAACTAAATAGGAAAAAGACAAGCTTTTGATCGTGTCTTTAAATTATGTAATTAACTCTATATATAATTTTAAAGAAAATGATTTAAAATAAAAGAAAAAGAAAATAAAGCATTCTCCTGGAACCACAGCAAAACTGCCAAAGAAATTCAACTCTGAGATTCTTTATATAATTTAAACTTTTTTTAAAAAAGGAACGGTCATTTATACTCACATAAATCTCCATTTTCCTATAGAGTCCATAATTGAGAAGTAAGTTGTGTGTCATTCTTATCCGATGTGGCTTCATTGGATGTCCTTGTCCATAATAGTAATTTCCAATGTCGCCTAATTTAAATCATTCAACAATTTAAGCATTTCACATGCTAATGAGAAAATATAATTTTAAATAATTGGACTTAAGATCATTTTAAGGAGTTTAGTTTGAGAGACCAACAATGACCGCGTTGTTTGTGCTTTCAAGCGACCGTATAACACTTCAAAATTAATCATCAATATAAAAATCATTTTTAATCTGCTTGCAGATGCAAAATAATGCCAATTTTAAAAATATTTATAGCGCCAAGGCCAAAAAAGGTTATTTATTTCTAAATTAATAAATAGTTGTGGTTAGGATTGTGTTGTAATAAATCACGAAGGAATATACGGTCACTAAAGGATGGCGTCTCATGAGTTCTCTGCGGGAAAAGTAAACAAAACGATAATAACTTTACTTTAAAAATTCCAAACTATACCGATATAAAAATAAAGCCTCCCCACTATATTTTTAATACTAATAATACCCCTCTAAGCGAATATTTTAACATTTTCATATTTTAATTCATACAATGATTCGGGGGGAAAACACAACTTTTGAAAGCATATAAAAGCCAACAGGTTAAAAGTATAAAAATAAAACTAAATGTTTAAACTCACTGTCATAATAGTAGCAGACTTTCTTTTTCACAGCCGATGTCATTTTAAGTTACAAAGGATTTACAGCTAACTCAAACTTAGACAAGAAGTTTAACTATACTACATATACATACAAATCTTGAAGAATAGTGGTTCACTTACAGTAGTGGGGGGAAACACCAAAGCCTGTTTTATTACAGAGAGGTTAGAATGTATTTTTTTTATTACTAATAACATTTTTTAATTTTCTAAAAAGTAGAGTCGTTCATGCATTTTAAAGGAGTTTGTGCTAAAACTAATCAATTTATATACAATTTCATTTTCTTGGATTTTATTTATTTTCTTGTTAAATGAAGGGCGGGAAGTTTGACAAAATTGGTTAATTTCAAATTTAAAACATTGTAAAAGTATAAAGACTTTAAGTCTCTCGAAAAGTTATGTACAAAACAACATTAATAAATCAATATCATTATTATTTATGAATATGTGGATGGGTCCGCAATGCTTGATATCATCTGGGATTTTATCCGTCGTAGCATGCATATTTTTGATGTTCCTGACCGGTTTTGGATTTTCATCCGTCGTCTGAGTCAAGTAACATATTTCGTGTAAAGAGTTGACTTCAACTGATTGTTTCTAAGTGTAGTGGTAACAGAAATTATCCCAGATAGTATTATTTATATTGCCACATGAATATTATTTATTTTTGATCAATATAAAAACCCAGAAGCAAAATACAATTAAATTTACTTTTAAACGAAAATTAAAACTTTTTCAATTGCAGTTAAGTAAGAAATCATCTATGCCTTGGTTATTGTTCAGTTATTCTCGGAAGTAATTGCTAAAATGCAAGATTTCTACTATATTTTAAATTTTCGTTGCAATAGAAAGGATATTGATAACTAAAAAAAAAAAACAGTTTCTTAAACTTATCTGCTTTAATAAAAATAATAATTCTATTGATTACAGAAATGATACAAAATTGTAATAAGTTTTTCATTTCGAATTATTCTTTAATTTTAGTGATGACCAAAATGTCATTCGATCTGGATAAAATTTCTGTTCCTTAATAATATTGCCATTATATCCAAATCTGATAAATGTTTGATTTTGGTTGTCCCAAAGAGGCCACTGGAAGTTAGATTCAGCTGGAGTTGGAGTACTGAAAGAAAATTTTTCTTTTAATAACCAACAACTTTGATAGCTTCGTTCGCTGCATCAATTTTAATACCATGGTATTTATATGAACTAAGAAAATTGCAATAAAATAATAAGGTTTCTTGAACTGAAAACACATGCAACCCTCCCATGCCTGCCTGTTCAGATGGACTTTCAACATTACAATAGCCATTTTTGAAATTTATGCCTAAAGGCTTCTAATAAAGCATTTGGCTTCTCTTTAAATGAGTATATTTATTTAGAAAGTAATAGTGGTGGCTTATATGCAGAAAACGTGGGGTTGCTAAGGACTATATTTTCATACTAAGAATTTATATTTTCATGCTAATGTACGAATACTGGAGTTTCATGTCTCTGTGTATGAATATACTGGAGAGTGCAAGAAGTGATGTTTGTGATAAGATTTCTGAGTGGCGAAGACAAGGTTTCTGAAAAAAGTGACTAGAAATTCATATCGTAATTAGAAATATGGTAACAACAAGCAACGTTACAAGGAATGCAATGACAATGAATGAAAGCAGTTCTCCATTTCCAACATCCGACGCTGTTCATGGGAAATGGGAAATATTTTCTATTTTTTCGTAAATAATTCTAAAAAGAAGAGTTTTAAAAACTTTAAAATATTTCTTACCTAAAAGTAACAAAATCAACAAATATTTTCACTAATCGTTTAGAAAATTCTAAATCTTTTGTGCTAAGTGATTGATATAATCTGTGTGTCCTATTCCAAAGAAAGATTGTTTCATCTTCATGATCACTTCCTGAAGTAAAAAGAAATACAATTTTCACCATGAAACGCTATCATATAAATAAAACTGTGATAAAAACATAAAAAATAACTTAGATTTTTTTTTAGCATTTTTTTTTTGTAAGTTATTACTTTGTTATTATATTATATAAATTAACATTTAAATAAAAAGAATGTAATGTTGTTTGAAGAGTATAGTTTACGCGTTCTTAGTACTCGATACGACCATAGACCAATATACAGCCAGACAAATTGGCACTACTTATCATTACTGCTGACAGTACTCCGAATTCTTTTGTCGGTTTCGGGAAACTGGAAATTCCAGAATTTTTGATTTAGTAAGCACTGTTACGTTGAGATATTTCTTTTTCAAAAGATGAATATGTCATATGAATAAATTTTTTATTTCTCTTTCTTTAGAAAAACGTGGCTGATAATCGGATACATTTTCCTCAATTAGTGGAACAAGCAGAAAAAATATACGAATATATGAGAACAGAGCAAAAAATTGTCTTTTAAATGAAGAAGATTAAAATAAAATGGCGATCTGAGTTCAAGCTTTCGAGTAAGCTGTGATCGTGCACTATATACTTGTCATCCACAAACTGGATGGGATACTAAACACTTATAATTCCACAAAATTCTTGTTTCGTTGCATAAAACTTAATTTTTCCTCAGTAAATCTTCAATATCTGTGACAATAATCAATTATCTCGGCCGAAAAAATATGCCAGTTTCTTTCTCTCCATCACTGTCCGATGTTGCTAGTTACTGGCCGGATTGCCCTGAGATCACGCGTATCCTTAACAATGTCATTTCCACTACGACACAATCTAGGGTTTTTTTTATATGTCAACCTTTTCAAAAATACTTGGGACTGAAAGTTATATGAAAATAAATTTTGTATCCAGTGAGGCCAAGAAAGTGAATTAATCATTCACTTATGTGCTGGGAAGAGAAGTCTTATGAATCTCAAAAATAAATCAAGATAAATTCAGGCGTTTAGAAATGTTGGCTACATAATTTATTTTTTTAGAGCTTTTGTTTATTTCTTGAATTTTTTAAGAAATTGACTGTTTTTTTTTTTTAAAAAAATCTCTAGAATCTTAATATTTTGAATTATTTGAAGAAAAAAATTTTTTTTTTTAACTAACTATCTTATCTAGTCTATTTAATTTATTTACCATTCAGTATTCTTTTATCGGTGTAATCAAACTGATAAGAGAGATTGCTATTATATGCAAAGCTATAAACATAAGTTGGACCTCCATGTAATTTAAGGCTTTCTATCATAGGCCAAAAGAAGAATCGATCGGTGAACATCTGAAAAAATGATATATGTATCAATATTATTAAAAAAAAAAATACTTTTATTTTGGTTATAAGAACATCGAAAATATAAAGGAATACTTATAATTTATCATTAAATTAGGGCCGTATGCTTATAATTTCAGATTCGTATCATCAATATTATTAGAAGTCATCTGACTGGTTTTATGTGCCGCAAAGATATTAAGTGCACTAACTACCTACAAATTGGGAGTTTTTCATTCAGAAGTATATCATCTTAAAACCATTGTGATTCCATACTGAATGTAAGTAAATTTCAAATTTAAAATGAATAAGTAATTATGATAAGCTTATATTTACATTAGCACTCTTTTAGAAGTAGAAGAGCAAAGAAAGTTAAAGATAAACAAACAAAAAACTTACATTTGTTATATTTTTCAAAGAGAAATTTGTGATTTGTTTATTTCCAAAGTAAAAATTTCTAATTTTGTTTGAAATTGTTGTTGTATTTTCATATGTACCATAAAACAAAAATTTTGGCATTAACTGATCAAACGCTTCGTCTATTATCCTATAAAGATTGATGAATGGATATGTCGCTACAAAAACTGGAAAAGAGATAAGAAACAATAAAATTATAAAAATGAATGAATAATATCTTTTTTATTGTTTAGCTTTGTTGATAAAATTCTAATGGATAACCTACATCCGCTCACTAAAAAGCCATCGAGAGTGTTGCACCCTGTCAGCCAAGGTACTGGCTCACTTTTCATTAGATATGGATTTTTTGGTAGAAATGGTGTAGAAGAATTACTGTCAATAATTGGTAAGAATGTAAACAATGGATTGTCATATCTCACTGGAAAATCCTTTAAAATATATCTTAATATTAATAGATAAATAAATTCAAATAAAAGTAACAACCAAGTTTGTTAAAATGAATTTTTAAGATGGAATTTTGCCAATGAGGAAAGCTGTTTAAATAATACACCTGTAGGAACACAAGATTTTCTTGATTTATGTTCTAGAGCCCAGAGAATCAATTGTCATCCTGACAAATATTAGTAAAAAGAATTAGCAATAGAAGTATGATTAGCATCAAAAATCAAGAAATAGTAAATCTAAAATTATAAAATATATGTTTACTTATAATTTAATTTAATGATCTTTTTGTGTAAACTTAGAAAAATTCTAATCGAATTGAAATTTCAAAATCATGAAAATTTTACATAATATAAAAATTTCAACTAACATCACGTTGGAATACTGCAACAATTCTGCTAGCTTCTTTGCTTTGTAGGCAGTGTAGCATTTTATAAACATTTTCAATTGGACATTTCAGCGAAATTGCAGTTTTGATAGCTATGCGCCTTGCCACACCAGGTACTGTAAGCGCCCATGGACTTAAAGATGAACCGGATTCACTTATTACTCCACGAAACAAACCTAAAATTAAAAATAAATACTTTCATTTATTTTTGTTATTGATAGATGTTATCTGCTAATAGTACAAAATTTATTGAACCTTTACTCAGTGGTGATATCATATGAAAATGTGTACTAGCTGCTCCAGCACTATCACCCATCAGTGTAACTTTGTGCGGATCTCCATTGAATGTTTTAATATTATTTTGCACCCATTTTAATGCCATTAGTTGATCTTTTAAGCCCATATTTCCAGATAAAACATTGTCCTCCATTGTTAGAAATCCTGTTTTAATAATAAACCGTGGAAGAATTTTAGAAATACTATTTTTATTTGGAGGAAACTGAAAAACTTTATTAGATATAAATAAACAAGTTCATTAATTTCATCAATATTTTTATTCTCTAACGTACCCAGTGCGCCAATTCTATATTCCACTTGTACTAGGACAACATCATGATCCATGATGTATTGTGCTCCATGATCTAATTGGCCAGCTCCGGTCAAAAATGCTCCACCATGGAAATAAATAATCACAGGATATAACGTTGTTGCATTCAACTATAATGCATACAGTGTTTAAATACATTTGATAATAGTTCGTATTATTATGAATTACTACTATAATTTATAAATAACAACAGTATTGTTTGTTATTAATAATACAAAATTCAATGAATCAGAAATAAAAAATTGTTCCTAAACTATATAAAATTTTTGCATATTTTGAAAGTTGTAAACAATTTTGAGAAATTTTAAATTAAATAATGAAAAGCCTAAGTCATATACGTCTTAGCTTGCTACTTATTTCTGCAATCTAAGCTTCATATCTTTAATCATGATAGAATTATGATAGCTTTAGGTAGATAGAGCAGAAATGCTCATTTTCACTGATCAA
Organism: Triatoma infestans; assembly: GCA_011037195.1. NCBI lineage: Eukaryota > Metazoa > Arthropoda > Insecta > Hemiptera > Reduviidae > Triatoma > Triatoma infestans. The sequence continues at coordinate 9,253 of JAAEAF010005032.1, read as the reverse complement.
AGTTTCCGTCACAAACTTGCACAATCGCTGGGGTAGAATGTCATAAAGTGGAAGTCAACATTTCTGTACAGTATAGCTAAACCACACGAGACGATGAATAAAGAACCGGAACCGATCAGAAATAACAAAAAGGGAGCTTACTAGATGGACAGAATTTCAGATATTGTCCAGCATTACGGATATTCAGGACAAGGTTGCAAATTCGTAACAGTTAGTTTCTCAAGTTTAGTTTTGGACACTTTTTATGCTTTCTAGAAATATATCAAGAACTTTTACATTTCTTATAGTGTTAATAGTTTCTAGTGATTATCTGCATTACCTTTGGCGTATAAACCGTTAAATATAGACAGTCTTCACCTCCCATAAGAACTTCTGTAAAATATGGATGAATATACTGCATACATACTTTACTAACTTTTGCGTCTATTATACCATTCCATGGCTTTGGTGGTACGGGATCCTAAATAAATATTGAAAGAACAGTGAATTCAAGAAAGAACAGTATTGTATTCAAAAGTAAAAGAGAAGAGAAATACAAGTGTTTTTATTAAATTAAATTAGGATTTAATAGAATAGGTACTCACCATAAATCTAAGTATACCCAAAGGTGGAGTGGCATAAGGAATGCCAGCAAATAAAAACACTTCACGGTTATTTCTAGTTCTCAAAGAATACCCTTGGATACTACCATATTTGGTTTCTAATATAAAAGCAGCGGAAACGTCTAGCAACAAGAAGAGCAACCAGGTCATTTCGGTAAGATATAGAACGAATGATAATCGTGTTACTTATGCATATGACAGCAAGGACACAATTTTTGAACTCCCCCACCAATATATTTCTATTTGATCATAGTTTTGAATATTATTGCTTGCAGTGTGAAATAAAATGGCTAGATAAACTAAAAAGAAATTCACAATAAATTGTATAATTTGTTTTGTGATCAACCATTAATATCTGAAGCATTATAAGTACCAGTATTTGTTAATTATTTGGTTTACCACCTTATAGTATTTTGTTTATACTACTTTGGTGACTTTTCTTGTTCAACAGTCTATTAGAATTGTAGTTGTTAATGTTTGTTGATAATAAAAATTAAAGACACACTCTAGTAAACTGTTTTGAATGTATGGACTTCTGCTCCGAGAAGCAGTTAAATCTCAGACGAGGAATATTCAAATTTTTCAATCTCTTACACCTCGGATTACTTCTGTCATCTCCTTTTGCATGTTACAAACTATTCATTATATAAAGTTACAAACTTTGAAAGGATGTAAAGCAAGTCGGCTTTAGATTAAGCAAAAAACAAAATTATTGCTTACACAACCTTTTCATTTGCAAGTTATTATCAACTCAGGTTTATGAAGAAAAGGCTAAAGTGGAAATGACCACAACACTTATTGTGATCGCCATAGTTAGACTTGTTATTGACTGGTGGCATTCACTGGCCATTATTAGTAACGTAATTAAATAACAGGAACGTGTCGCTCCAAAAATCATTTCATAACCAACCTGGCACCAAAATCACGCAAGACCATCACTGGTGGCGTGTGGTACCATATACGTCATTGTAATCTTATAGACTACTATTGACAGAACACACTTTGTATTGGAACCGAAAAAAAAAGAAATCAATGAATATCTTTTCTGAAACATATTTACATTTATTTGATTGATTTTATTTCTATATATATTTCCTATAAAAACTATATTTTGCTACAGAAAAATTATCATTTTTTTTCCCCATGGAATTCCATTAAAATAAGCATTTACAGCATCAGTTCTCTGTCTTTAGACAATTACTAATTTATTAGTAATTACTAAACAATTACATAAATTAATTTTTATTACCGAAACATGTTAATTTCCAAATATCATTGTTCTCAATAAAATATCTCTTATAATTTAATGCGCTGTTTTCATAAATTTTTCTCTTTGGATTTATTAATAATGAATTTTGTTTTATTAGAATATATTTTCTATTACTCTTTCTCGCTCCTAGTAATTATTTTCTCTTACTCTATGTAAGAGGAACTATTGTAATCGTGACAAATTTTCGATCTCAAGTTTTCACCGGAAATATCCTATTTGAGGTCCCATGAGTTCAAAAAAGTGGTTTTTAGAAAATGGTCTGTGTGTATGTAAGTATGTGAACAGCATAGCTCAAAAACGAAAAACCGTAGAAAGTTGAAACTTACTATTCCCTTAAGGTATCATTACTTTTTTGCGATTTTTTAAAAAAAATGGCTCCGACGATTTTCATCAAACTTGTTATATCAACTACACATACAAAGAGCTACAACTTTTATTTGAAACATTTCTCGGAAAAATTTATTTAAGGGCACTTTTGGGGGAAGGGTGGGGTTAGCTTTTCCTCTAAAGTGCTATTTCAATTTATTATACAATTCTGTCATGTAAATAATATTAAATAGAATTAAAAGTGTTGTTGAAATTCCGAGTTTAAAAAAATCGGATGACCAGAAGTGCTTTTTTACCGAAATGTAGTTTCCAGTTTTCTGGTATTTTTTACTTTCTTGCTATTTTCTCAAAAATGGCTCCGATGATTTTCTTCAAACTTGATATATCAACAATACATACAAAGTTCTACAACTTTTATTTATAATATTTCTCTGGAAAAATTCATTTAAGGGCACTTTTGGGAGAGGGGTGGGGTTAGGTTTTCCTCTAAAGTGCCATTTCAGTTTATTATACAATTCTGTCATCTAAATAATATTAATTAGAATTAAAGGTGTTGCTGAAAATTGGATGCCCGGAAGTGCGTTTTTACTGAAATGTATATTTCAGTTTTATGGTATTTTCTCGAAAACGGCTTCAACAATTTTCTTTAAACTACGAATGTGAACTACAGATATAAAGAGTTACAACTTTTATTTGAAACATTTCTCCTGGTAAAGTCATTTAAGGGGTTTGGGGAGAGGGGTGGAGTTACTTTTTTCTCTAAAGTACTATCATAGTTGATTATATAATTCTACCATCCAAACAAAATTAATTAGAAATAAATAGATGGCCAAAATTCCCAGTTTCAAGAAAATTTGTAAACCGCAAATACGCTTCAGTTTTCGACGAACTCCAACGAATTTAATCAATTTGGTACACAAACTCTAAAATTTGTTATGAAACTGGAGAAAGAGTAAGTTGTGTAAGTGTTTTACACCAGATTTTTTTTATAATTCTTTTATTGAATATTTACAACTACTTATGTTATAATGTCAATGTACATTGGAACTTCTATTTATTATTATTATACATATGTATATTTGTAATAAAGCTATCTAACAACTACATAAATAAATATGTAGTAAGTAAACTGATATAGACAATGGCGTGAAGGTCATGAATGGTAAGTTATTCAGCGTCAAATCTAGCAGATCGCGGTGCCAACGACGTTTCAATCGCCTTGCAGGATTGCGTGGGCTTGTGGTGGAGGAGAGGTTTGATCAAGAGGATTGGGATGAAGGGGAGTCCGCTGGAATTTCATGTACCGGAGTTTGCTATATCGTGGACAAAAGGAATCTTCAGATCTGTGTGGATAGTATGGTTGGGAACGTAATAAGAAGCATCGACTAAGCGTCGGAGTGTTTTGGATTGCAGGGTTTGCAATCTATTGAAGTTGGTACATATTGTGGTTCCGTAGAGTTTTAGTCCGTACATTCAGATGGGTGCGAGTAGTGAAGTATAGAGCCGCCTTTTATTCTGTAGAGTGAGTTTGGAGCGCTTGTCAAGGAGTCTAGCAACTACTCTGAAACGGTTGTTGCGGGAAGTCCGTTCAAGTCTGGTTTAATTATTTAAATTTAAATTTATCATGTAAAAAATATTTTTGGCAATGAGTTCAGAATGTTTTGTTGACATTCATAATTTTGTTTTCCCCAGGTTATTTCTACAGAATCAATACTTCTTTTATTTTCAGTGTTCACTAATTTTTTGTTTTATAAAAATCCATTTAAAAAAAGTAAAGTAATGCCTATTTTTCAGGTGAAAAATTAGAATCCAGGTGTAGTGGAAGGACAAAATCGAAAAATAATAGTTTAAAGTTTCTGAATATTTTATAGTATCCAAAATTGTATTTTTGTTAATATTTTAGTGCTGTGAATTTACCTTCAGAAAGTGTGTATTTTAGAACCAGGTATATTAAATCTGTCATTGCTATTAAGAAAACAAAGACACTAAATTCCGTTAGGCCAAACCTTTGTAAGAAAATTCCCCCGCGAGAGAGAGAGAGAGCAATTCCAAAGAATAGAGTCTGCCATAGCTTTCAAATAGTTCAGTTCAAAAAAGGGAGTCTAAAATCAACCTTCAAACAGGACACTTCAGGAATCGCTCTCTAAATATCTGTGCCAGTTATAAATTAAATAAGTTTATAAACCAAATAAGTTGTTATTATTTTAACAGAATATATTTATTTATAAAACAGTAGTGTGTTCTTAAATTCTTATTACTTCTATCTCAAACAAACACACAAGCCCTTTTCGCTAAAAACGCTCACGACACAACCAACTACTACAAACATCATACATTACATTGGTGCCAGCTGTTTGGGATATTTTCAACAAGAATCCACAAATTTACAAGTACGTAAAATTTCCAATTTAATAATTAAACTAATTATCCATCAGATAATTTTATTAACTTTAAATTAGTTTCTCAACGGAGTATCTAAATATTTCCCATAATTGAATTTTTATTGAATTTCATTTTTCAATTTTTGTATTTGCACCCTTATCCCGTGTGAATTTGTATTTCCAAAATGTATAAAATTAACGGACAAAACATGAAAATCGACGCCGCTGTAGAGTATTTGCTTGCTCAGCAACAATTAGCCAATCCTCCCACCCCCAGCAATCAACCAGCTAGTTCTTTAAGAAATTTACAATTAATTAATAGCTTACCCACCTTCGATGGCGAAAATTCAGCCAAAGTGTCCGATTTCCTAGACCAAATTAGCCATTGTGCTAGTCTTTCTGGCTGGGACGACGCTGCCAAATTAGAAATATTAGCACTTAGACTCTCAGGGTCTGCAAAAATCTTTTACGACACCCAGAAAGCGGAATTACAACGCCAGGGTACAAATATAACGTATCCTCTAATTTCTGAGCGACTTCTAGCCCGATTTCGTAAGGAAAAAACACCCTTAGTCCTCTTACAACAGATGACTAATATTCAGTCCTTGCCCACTGAGTCTCCTGAAACATTCGCGGATAGGATTAGACATATCCAATCCGCCATTCATTTAAAAGCTCAAGCTAACCCACTCGAGGCCTTACAAACAATACTAGATAAACTGGCCACTGATGCGTTCCTGAAATCACTTCCTCAACCGCTTCGTAATGAGGTACGAACGAAGCTACCTCAAAAATTAGATGAAGCACTTTCCTATGCCAATGCCCTAAAAGAAGTTCAGGCTTCTGAAACAAACCCCACAGTTTTCGCTGTAACTTCAAAAAATTCTAATCGTACACCTCCATCTCCTTGTCGTTACTGTGGACAAATGCATTTCCACAGAGAATGCCCACATCGTAATAAAAGTCAAAAGCCACAATTAAAACCAACTAGAGTCTATAATGTAATAAAGAACAGACCTTGTCGCCATTGTTCCGGTCCACATTTTGACGTGGACTGCACCAACAAATTTAGACCAAAACCTCGCACTAACTTTGGCAAAATGCCTAAGAATTTTAATTTTCCTAGAAATTTTAATCACAGAGCAAATAGTAATAATCGCTATAATAATAATAATAATAACAGTCAATATTATACTAACAATCATAGTCCTCGAATTAATTCAAACAATTCGCGATTTAACCCTTATTCAGATAGACCCCAGTATAGTCTTAATAATAATAATAACGGTAGCAATAACCTCCAAAATAGGCCCACTTGCCAATTTTGTTCTAAATTTGGACATACGGCTCGAACATGTTTCCAGATACAGCCAAAAAACGGTTAAGCCCACAGCCGCTCTCACGAACGGCTGATGTTATGACCTTGGCTCTCATACCTGCTTTCACCAATTCTGATAATTTGTTAGTAAATTTAAGAATTGGCAAAAAAATTTATTCGTGCCCTTGTAGACACTGGAGCTAGTCACAGCCTAGTGGATTCCAGTTTTTGTCGAAATAAGAACCTTCAGCATTCCAACATTATTTTAAAATCTCTGACTAACCAAGTAATACCTAATTATGGCATCACGTCCCTTCATTTGCATGCGGACAATGTCAAAAATTCAAATTTTTCTGGCGAATCTATACCTTCGCAATTAAAAAGTGATTTCCAATCAATAATTGTAGAAATTTTCTTACTGGGCAATCATTAATTTGCGCACGTATCTAACAATTAAATTCAACATTCAATTTTCAACTAGTAGTCAAACGCACCAATTTAGTACTAATCGCTAAGTTCACTAAAATCCCTAGTAACTAGCCACAAAATTTCTGTGCCACCTCGCGCACACAATACATACACAACTATACATTGAATCTCTTGAAATAATTCTCAATCTATCACACTTCTTAACTTACATACTACACCACATGTAAATGTTATATGTAACAATAAATGTATCAGGTTTATATCTAATTAAGTTGTTGCAATAATGACATATTATTTTTGTTTCAGCACTGAAAACTATCGTACTTCGAGTCATAAAATTATTCTGGCTTTAATATTTGTAATTATTGCATTGTATATTTAAATAATAATTGTAATTTATTTTATTTTGCAGAAATCAAGATCACCAAGTGAATTCGTAGTTACTTTTGATGAGATGATATTAATATTTTTTTTTATATATTGTATTTACCTAATTAATTAATATTTTTTTCAGTTCGCCTTAAAAGGAAATTAAATAATTTGTATTATTCTTGTGCTTGTCTGTCATTTGTATTTTAATGTTATATTTTTATAATACTTAATTGTTTTCTTGTATTGTTCAAGGTTATATTCAACTCATCTAGAAAACGCAAAACAGTTGAAAGAACTCATAGCTACAGAAACGACCGAAATACTTGCACACACCCCTCAAGCTAGATATTTCATCTTTACCTCTTAGCTTTAATAATTTTTACGCTAATATTTGTTGAAATTTAAATTTGTTTAACCTCTCTTTTACAGATCCAAGAATATTCGTCGTCTGCACGATTGCATGAGAATGAATGTTATTGCATGCGCATAAATTTAATTGCATGATTAGTCAATATTGCACGTTATTTTATCATATAAATTTATGTATAACTCTGTATGATTATTTTCAGAAACACAAGATTTCTACAAAAGGAAAAGATCTTCATCTTCTCATACCCCTTGCGATCATCCTCACATCCTTGCGCATCCCTGCACGCTTATTAAATATATATATTTTTTTTATTTGCGTATTTTGTGTATTTATTATTTGTTAATTATTTTTGAAATACTTAAGAGTTTTTTTTTTGTCCATATAGAGTTAATTCAAGAAACTACATACACACCTACAGTACCGACTTGTCTACCCATTGCCAGTCACTTCTTCATCCGCAATACTCTCACTCGCCAAGCAGTGTTCGCTGTTCACCTATCAGCCTACCACCACAGCAACGTTCACCCACTCACGCAGCGTTCGCTTGAGAATACATTCAAACACGACGCAACGCTCACACCTTCAAGCAGCGTTAGCCGCAGAAGAAGATGACTGCACCCTACAACACACGGCAACCTTGCAGACGTTACACACACGCCTCTCGATAACTTCCAAGCCTCTACAACTCCAGATTATCTCCCAAATTTTTCGTGCCGAAAAATTTCTCCAGGAGGGGGGATAATGTAGTGGAAGGACAAATCGAAAAATAATAGTTTAAAGTTTCTGAATATTTTATAGTATCCAAAATTGTATTTTTGTTAATATTTTATAATTATTCTAGTGCTGTGAATTTACCTTCAAAAAGTGTGCATTTTAGAACCAGGTATATTAAATCTGGTCATTGCTATTAAGAAAACAAAGGCACTAAATCCCGTTAGGGTAACTCTTTTGTTTAAGAGAATTCCCCCGCGAGAGAGAGAGCAATTCCAAAGAATAGAGTCCAATATTAACTTTAAAAGAGTAAAGAGTGGAGAGTCTAAACTCAATCTTCAAACAGGACACTTCAGGAATTGCTCTCTTAGTATCAGTGCCAGTTTCACAATATATTTAAATAAGCTTATAATAATCAATTAACTTGTAGTTATTATTTGAAAGATTATATTTATTATATAAAACAGTGGCGACTTCTCAATTATTACTAAACTTCATTCTCTTTTAAAATTACAAACTATAAGCCCTTTTCACTAAAACGCTCGTGCTACACACTACCACTACTACAAACTCAACTCCACACCATTACATTACACAGGCTAGTAATTCCGTAAAAATTCGGGCTATTAAGAATCCTATTGTAGATTAAAAATAAATTATGCAATATTCAGTTTGTGATATTATACCTTTAAAATTACTAATTTCTATTTTGCAAGGCTCACGCATTTAACAGAGACCAGATGTTTTGAAGATCTGTTTTTCAACTATCTTCTTTATACTAAATATTCTTTTCTACATATCTAATCTATAAATCCATGAATTTTCCTTGACACTGATAAGATTAATATTTAATTTCTTAATAAAAGAAAATCAGATAAATATTTCATGTATTTATTTATAGCAACTATTTTATTTTGTCATAATTTTGCTTGAAAAAATCGGTGAACGAGTCAAAATACTTCATCAAAATTAGTTTGATTTCGTTTACTGAAGAAACACATCATTATTTTTGTAAATTCAAATCAGTGATTTAAAAATGAAAATGTTTTCTTTAATAAAATTATTTCGTTAAATTAATGATTATTCCTTTCATTTCTATCTAAGGTTTTAAGATAATATTTTCGGATGTTCGCACATAGAAAAAAAAAATTATTGTACGAGAAATCTTTTATTACAACGAGCTCCGCCTGCCAAGTGGCACTTTGTGTACTTTAATCAATTCTGAATTCATTTTCATATCACCTTATTCATAACAACCCAATAATACTTTTATTTAGTCGAAAAATGAATAATTCATTCCTCCCTTCCTAGTTTAGTCTCTTGTGAAGCAGCCACATAATTTAAAAAAATCCTTAATCAGTATAAACAATTCCAATACAGATCTCTCTTAAAGTGTACAATTATTAATTCAATTAATACTGCCGGAATCTTTTATGATGCATCGGAAACATAAGAATTTGATGTTCAGGTGTA
>JAAEAF010005031.1:0-29454 GCA_011037195.1 Triatoma infestans | reverse complement strand
TACCCTGCTGTTATATCCTTAAATGTGCCGTATTTGTACTAGAACATATAGATAAGTTCCGGCGTAGAGGGGAACTACATAACATTACGACAAGGCAAAACAACTTATTGGAGGTGCGTGCACATCGGACTTCAAAAGTTGGAAAAACCCACTATATATGGCCGCTAAAATCTATAATTGTTTGCCCGAGTCTTTGCTTCAGGTGAGCCTATCAAAAAATAAATTTAAAAAGAAACTCAAAAAATATTTACTAAATAAAAATTATTACTCCATAAACGAGTACCCCTGCAATTGATTGAAACTTTTTCTTTTTTTGACACTGTTATGTACCTTTGGTGCTGTACGAATAAAGTATCTATCTATCTATCTATCTATCTCACCCTGCTGTATTACTGCCATTTATGTGTTACTTGTACAAGCTTTTGACTGTCCATAAACTTTGCATCGCCTTGCTTCAAACTTCATCTATTCCTCCTATTAGTACACTCCTGGAATAACTTATGCTCCCCCCTAATAAAAATAACTTGTTAAGACACTGAGCATACTTTAGAACACTATTACAAATTTAGTTATGGAGTATTCTGCAAAACAGTAAACAAATTTATCATACACTATTTTTCTAATGTCTAATCATAACTTACAATAATTCCATTTTACCATTAATCACATACACATAGTAACATAACCTTATAACCTCCCCACATAATTATATACAACCAACAAGAAGTGTGAGTAACAAGTAACAGAAACACTACGTTGAAGTGAACTCTCTCTCTACACGAACTTGGTGAATTTGCTCTGACGATGGATGAACATCCGAAACTGGTCAGCAAGAAAATAAATATGCATGCTACGACGGATAAAAAAATACCCGATGTTATCCAGCATTGCGGATCCATCCACATATTCAACAATGTTATATCTCCTTAAATATTATGGCAGCGGCGATGGAATCGTTTATTATACTGAACTAGTTGTTTAAAGTTTAGCTTTTATGTCGCAGCTTCCACCCCAACACCATCCAAATTTTGAAGTTAAAATAAATTTTCCCAATAAAATGTTTCATAAAAAAAAATATTGATTTAAACCACTCACTCTCTCTCTTTCTCTCTCTCTCTCTCTCTCACACACACACACAAATACACACACAGGACATTTTCTTACTCCTTCTAATACAATTACCTACATATTAAATTTTACTCATTTGTAAAAAAAACGACATTTCGCTCACATATTGCACTCATTGCAATATCGTGAGCGAAATGTCGTTTTCTTTACAAATGAGGGAACAATTTAATATGGAGTAATTGTATTAGAAGGAGTAAGGGAAAATGTCCGGTGTGTGTATTTGGTGTGTGGTGGAGGAGAGAGAGAGCGAGAGAAGAGAGAGCTGTGAGTGGGTTTAATCAATATTTTTTGTTAGAAAACATTTTATTGGGAAAATTTATTTAACTTCAAAATTGGATGTGTTGGGGTGGAAGCTGTCGACATTAAAAGCTAAACTTTTAAACAACTGTTCAGTCTAATAAACGATTCCATCGGCCGCGCCCATAATATTTAAGGAGATATAAACATTGTTAATATATGTGGAGGGATCCCAAGGCGGATCAACTCGGGTATTTTTTTATCCGTCGTAGCATGCATATTTATTTTCTTGCTGACCAGTTTCGGATGTTCATCCATCGTCAGAGCAAATTCACCAAGTTCGTGTAGAGAGAGAGTTCACTTCAACGTAGTGTTTCTGTTACTTGTTACTCACACTTCTTGTTGGTTGTATATAATTATGTGGGGAGGTTATAAGGTTATGTTATTATGTGTATGTGATTAATGGCAAAATGGAATTATTGTAAGTTATGATTAGACATTAGAAAAATAGTGTATAATAAATTTGTTCACTGTTTTGCAGAATACTCTATAACTAAATTTTTAATAGTGTTGTAAAGTATGCTCAGTGTCTTAACAAGTTATTTTATTAGGGGGGAGCATAAGTTATCCGGTGTACTACTAGGAGGATAGAATGAAGTTGAAGCAGGCGAGCAAAAGTTTCTGGACAGTCAAAAGCTGTACAAGTAACACATAAATGCAGGAGTAATACCGCAGGGTGGAAGATAGATAGATAGATAGATACTTTATTCGTACAGCACCAAAGGTACAGAACAGTGTCAAAAAACAAAAAAGTTTCAATCAATTACAGAGGTACTCGTTTATGGAGTAATAATTTTTATTTAGTAAATATTGTTTAAGTTTCTTTTTAAATTTATTTTTTGATAGGCTCACCTGAAGCAAAGACTCGGGCAAACAATTATAGATTTTAGCGGTCATATATAGTGGGCTTTTTCCAACTTTTGAAGTCCGATGTGCACGCACCTCCAATAAGTTGTTTTGCCTTGTCGTAATGTTATGTAGTTCCCCTCTACGCCGGAACTTATTTGGATGTTCTAGTACAAATAGGCATATTTAAGGATATAGCAGCAGGGTAGTGTCAGAAAGCCTAATCGAGGAAATAGTTCGCGACAACTTGTATCCTTTCTAACCTTGCATATTATTCTAACTACCTTCTTCTGATACTTAAACACATTCACCGCTAGTGGCGCGCTTCCCCACCACATTATGCCATAAGTCATGACTGAATGGAACAGCGCATAGTAGGCCGTCTTCAGTCCTTCAATGCTCAGTACGTCAGTCAGTCGTCTCATCAAATAACACAGTCTACTTAATTTCTCACATTTTTCCTCAATTAAGGCACCATAATTACCCCCCCCCCTCCCCTAATAAAAATAACTTGTTAAGACACTGAGCATACTTTAGAACACTATTACAAATTTAGTTATGGAGTATTCTGCAAAACAGTAAACAAATTTATCATACACTATTTTTCTAATGTCTAATCATAACTTACAATAATTCCATTTTACCATTAATCACATACACATAGTAACATAACCTTATAACCTCCCCACATAATTATATACAACCAACAAGAAGTGTGAGTAACAAGTAACAGAAACACTACGTTGAAGTGAACTCTCTCTCTACACGAACTTGGTGAATTTGCTCTGACGATGGATGAACATCCGAAACTGGTCAGCAAGAAAATAAATATGCATGCTACGACGGATAAAATACCAGAGATATATAACATTATTGTAAAAAATCTCAAGCTTAATGTAAAATGTTAGAACTGTGCCAGAATCTCTGACCAGATTTCATTGTTTGAATACGTAAACTGAATGTGATTTTATAACTCCAAAATTGTGTAGTAAATAAGGTTTTGATGTAGTATTCCTAGAAAGTGAATTAAAAAACAAACAAACCTTTTAAGGAAAAAAATACAGAATGAATAGTAACTAGGTTTAAGAAGTGAGAAGTAGTTTAAGGTTAGTTCATTAAGATATTAAATCTATACATTATTAAGTGATAAAAAGAAAGTATAGTAAAAAAAAAAAATGAAAAAGCCTAGATGCATTCATAATTCAGTTGAGAAATGAATGATCCACTTAAGTAGACAGTTTTAGTTTAAGTTTTGTGTTGGTAAACACGCTATATAGACTGCTAGGCTGTAATATCTTCCCACACTGAAAACATTCCACAATTTTATCAGCAAGCTGTCCCCCACAATTATATTACAAGTTCTTCCTCCTTTATCCACATAATTCTGTTCTTACTTGCAGAAGCTGAAATCTTCTCTTGCTTTCATAATTTTTTTTTTTCTTCCACTCCTCTTTTTTGCTTCGACGACTTCGTTTTTTTATTTAATTTTTTTTTTTTTTGCTTTCTTTATTCACTGAGTGGCTGCGCTCTTTTCTTCAATTCCCCAATTCAGTTTTCTCCTCTCACCAAACACTTTTAGGAAAAAAAGTTTCCTCCATCAGAATGGATACAATATTACTTTTCTTTCTCCAAACTTACTATATTTTATAATATTTTCTCTTATTTATTTAGTTTTTAAAAATTTTCATTGTTAATATTTTACCAATAGTCTCAATAATATATTTGTAAAAAAAATATATTCAAAAGGAAAAGAAATATTTCGTTGCTATTTTCTACGTTTTATATTTATATAGAAAGTTGACTCATGATTTTTTTAGAAAAGCTTTCTTTCTAATGTACTTGTAGTCTGGGTACCAGGTCTTATAGGATTTTTTTTTGGAAATGAGGAGGGTGGATAGGTGTGCCAAATTAGGCGCCTTTCTCTCGCTCTCTTTCATTGGTCCCGAATCCCGTGTTGGTGTGGTGCCTTTAGACCCATGTCTCACAAACTTCCATTCATTGATAGTTTCACAGCATTCCTCACCATTATGGGAGAGCAAGAGTGGGTTTGTTGGATGGGCTCATTCAAACAGGCGTATTAGTGAGATGTCGCTGTCTTTCACAGACCTCACGCTTCTCTCAGGCATTTGGTTGTTGCATCCCTTAATAGGCATTGTGATTTATGGAGACACCTCTATGTAATGGGGCTCATGAAGAGTTTGTTAAGTCAGACGAAGAACATTCATCTGCCGTGAGAGCTATATAAGATGAAGAGTATAGACAAGTAAAAATCGGAATGGAATGAGGATAATGATTTACAGACATTGTGGCCTATCTTTATTGAATGATAATGGGTATGAGAAGGTGAGAATTGGGTTTGAAAGAAGAAAATAGTGCTGAACATTGTATAATGAGAAAGTAACACAAACTGCCAGGACTTCACGTAATTAGAAATTGGTAGTGAGAGATTTAGACTTATGAAGAGAAGGGTAGTAGTTGGCCGCTGCCGCGTTGAAACTGCTGTATAAACTGTTGAAAGACTGCCCCCTGTAGGGGTTGCGCCCTCTCTTCGGATCCTAATTACAAATGAATAAAGAAACTTATAAAAGTAAAATCCTCAACAATTTTAAAGAAAAAGTTGGATCAGCATATGTGACTACATAAAAGGCTTTCATGAGGTTTTTGAAGTTACACATAGTTTAGCTGGCACCTCAATTTATTCAGTCTCCCAATAATCAAAAGGACTTATATATTAATTGCACTGTCTTTCTCTCTATCAGTTCATTCTCTACTGCTCTCAAACAGGCTCGCTCTGCAAGACGAACATGGGTGTGGAAATAACCAAGCATTCCTTTAATATGTTAATAACCAGGTTAATTTGTATGCATTCGGTCAATTTGATATCAAATGCATATAAGAAAATTAACCTGTAAGTCAACAAAAGTAACATAGGATGCACAAATCATCTATAAGATGCAAGACCCTCGATTTAATAATCTCAAAGGAAGAGATAATCTTTTTGCTAAATACTGAATTTGGAAGTAAGAAATATCCTTGGGATAACTGTTATGCTATGTTCACCGAAAACCTTGGTATTTCCAGATCGCAACATTTTTAGGTGCCCTGTTGTAGTAAGGCGTCTCTTAGAAAATTTAATGTGTACATATCGCGAAAGGATGCTTTTGCAGACACTGGGAAGTGATTATTGGCTTACAAAAATGCTTGAATAAAGCCTGATAGAAAGATGAAATTGAAGGCGTCCACTAACCACCTGTGCGACTGAATTCCGGAGATCATTGAGTGCCAAAACCAGAGATCAGCAGGAGCTCTCGTACACTGCAATTTTGGAAAATCTTACAGGACTTGAAATCATATTAAACTAAAAAAAAAGAATCCTAAATTAATTAATTAACAATTACAATTAACCCTCAAAAAAAAAACATGAAGGGTTTCTTTTAATTCATTTCGAGCATTTTTATGTTGGGCAATTTATTTTTCACTAATAGAAACTCTTTTTTTCTCTACATTTGTCTTTTAATAGTTTATTTTAAGATGGGGTTATTTCAATTATAAAGTCAATTACAAAACTTTTTTTTTAATCAATTAAATAAGAGAATTCCAACTAAAAAAATAAAAAAATACAGCTGGAAAAATACGGACAGTATTGCGCCCGTGACTAGTTAGGAAAACTGGGATTTGTGGTCAACAAAGAGTGAGGTTAAATGCGCGGTACACAGGACCCTTGCCCTTATTCTAACAGTAGTACACTAGATGTCCCATCATTTTTACCAAGAAATGGAAAAGTGAGCAGCTACATACTCTCTGGTTCTGGTTTTGTCACACAGCATTAAGGTAGTGTGTATTGTGTTTGTATTCTGGAACAATACTTTTCTTTCTCCCTGGATTTAGAGATTTATTGAGCATCTCCTGGTATTATTATAGATGGACCTTTTGTCTTCATTCTAGAGCTTAGCCAGAGAGTTCTTTATCTTGGTATTTTTTTTTTTTTTTTTTAATCCAATTTCTTTCCTCTTATAAAATTATTTTTTCGTTTGATCATTTAACTAAACCTGAGGATTTTGTTAGATTATAACTTTCAAAGTGGCCATACAATTTTCTTCCATTAAATCCACTTGATTGATTATCACATAGACGTTGAAGACACATTAATCTCTTCCTGAATTGCCCTGGTGCAGTGTGAGTTAGCTTTATATCAGCTCTCTGTTTCTAGTCCATCGCTTCCCCTTTTGAGGCCCATCACTACCTTTCTGAATACCAACATACGACTCTAAAAGCTTTTTCCTTCAAATTTGGCTATAGAATGTTTTCCTAGTTTCTAGGATTTTGGTACTATCCAATTAAAATATTCTGTTTAATCTTTTAGGATTAAAGTTTGTTTTCTTCTTCTTCTACTATTCAAATTTTCGAAGTTTTCGAAGATTGTAGCTATAAAGCCAAATCCGCTATGATTTAAATATTTAAAAGATCTATTGTGGCTGTCTAGGGTTGCAAACATTAACTATCTTTGCAGGCCCTTTGAGTGTGTGTGTGTCCCATTCATTTTTCTCCTCAAGTCTTCAGGGAGATATTTTTCAGATTAAATGATTGCTGGAAGATAAAAATCTGTTCCCTTTTACTTTCTCTTACTTCTAGTAAGGAGGAAGTATTGTAATCGTGTCAAATTTTCGATATCGAGTTTTCATCGGAAATATCCATTTTGAGGTCCCCTGAGTCCAAAAAAAGTGGTTTTTAGAAAATGATCTGTGTGTGTGTGTGTATGTGAACAGCATAGCTCAAAAACGAAAAATTCGTAGAAAGTTCAAACTTGATATTCTGCTTAGGTATAACCATGGAATCCGACAATAGGTCAGCGGTTAAAATTCCTCAACCGAAATTAGCACTTTACTTAATGTTTTATTTTTTTTTTTTTTTTTTTACTTTTTTGCGATTTTTTCAAAAATGGCTCCGACGATTTTCTTCAAACATGTCAGAGCAAGTACACATACAAAGATGTACAACTTTTATTTAAAACAATTTCTCTGGAAAAATTCATTTAAGGGCACTTTTGAAGGAGGGGTGGGGTTAAGTTTTCGTCTAAAATGCTATTTCAGTTTACTATACAATTCTGTCATCTAAATAATATTATTTAGAATTAAATGGGTTGTTGAAATTCCGAGTATCAAAAAAATGTTGGATGGACAGGGAGTGCGTTTTTCCTGAAATGTATTTTTCAGTTTTCTGGTGTTTTCTCGAAATACGGCTTCAACGATTTTCTTTAATCTAGCAATGAGAACTACACATATAAAGGGCTAGAACTTTTATTTGAAACATTTCCCCTGGTAAAGTCATTTAGGGGGCTTTTGTGGGAGGGGGTGGGGTTATGTTTTTCTCTAAAGTGCTATTATAGTTGATTATACAATTCTACCATCCAAACATAATTAATTAGAAATAAATTGATGATGACCAAAATTTCGAGTTTCAAGAAAATTAGTAAACCGAAAGTGCGCTTTTACTCAACATTTTTTTTTTTGCAATTTTCGACGTACTCCAACGAATTTCATCAAATTTCTTACACAAACTATATAATTTGTCAATTACAATTATTTTAAAAGCTGGAGTAAGAGAAAGTTGTATGAGTGTTTCACACCAGATTTTTTTTTCTATTTTATAAACGATCTTGTTTCTTTCTACATTATTTAAAGACAAACATTCTAAATAAGTGCCCAATACTAAATGATGAAATTCAATCCGGCCATTTTTACGTAGCAACACTGGCAGG
Organism: Triatoma infestans; assembly: GCA_011037195.1. NCBI lineage: Eukaryota > Metazoa > Arthropoda > Insecta > Hemiptera > Reduviidae > Triatoma > Triatoma infestans. Next base: position 21,425 of record JAAEAF010005031.1, on the reverse strand, counting down.
CAACAATGTTTGCCATGAATTTTAGCCAGTTCCGTTCTTGTAGTACGCATAAGTGGATATAAAAAGACATTTAAACAAGGTTAACTCACGCATGATACAAATTATTAATCAATTGAAATGTTTATTCTTAAATATCTCAAAGGTCACATCCCAATTGTCTACTAAACAGATAGTTAGATCCAATGCGCTTGCAATAGATGTGCATAGTAACGTGCAGTGTATTAGCAGTATATTTTTCTATTACCGAATCAATTGTTAGATATAATAAGGAGATGGGAAACTGCATCATATTCCGGGAAGTTTAATGACAATCATATTGACAATGGCATTATGTATTTTACTTCCAATGTGACATTGTATATCATGGAGGAACTGACTGATAAATTTCCTTTTATTTATCTATTCAAATTACAAATAGTTCTTGTTCTGACAAATTACAAACTTGGACTGTTCTGATTACTGACAACGTTTTTTAAATTATTAATAAATATTTCACAGATTATTATCAATGAGGTGAAAAAACATGACCGTTTAAAAAAAAAAAAAAAAAAAAAAAAACACTTTTTTTTACTAAGGTTCAAAATATAGCCTCTTGTTTGCAGCCATCTTTCTGCCAGCGGTCGATCCCTCGCTGATACCATTTCTTGAGTTTGAAATCAAAAAACTCCTGCACTACAGTTTCAACTTCGGTGAATTTATTACATTTTTTCACGCAAAGAAAGTGTGTCATGGACCGAAACAATGATAGTCGTCGGATGGAGCTAAATCTGGACTATAGAAATGGGTGGTAATTCTTCTTTTGTTTAAACAAGAACAAGAAGAAGAAAGTCAGCCTTGAAAAAGGTGCTATTAGAATGGTGAAAGTAATTTATAAAAATTGCAAGCATAAGAAAGATTTTATTTAGAGGATATTAATATCTATTTATTGGGTATTGCCGGTAATGAAATGACCATAAGTGACCCATTATAAGTATGGGAATGCCTTCTTTTTTATGGATTTTATGGATTCCTTGGGAATCCTCCATAACCACATCCACGGTCATTGAGAAATTGGTTATTGAAATAGTCTTGTTTAATGCCCTACGTATTGAGTTTGTGTATGTCTCATTCTTACGTATTTACTTTAGTATTCTTGCACTATTTACTTTAGTTTTGTAACGTTTGTGTCTTTTGGACTTTTCTCATGAAGATAGATTAGTAATCTGTGTTTTTTTTTAGCAACTCAATGAAATTGAGCAGCCACATCGACTTGGTTTGTCGCTGTAATCTCTTCGCATTAAATTGATTAGAGCTCAACTTATTACCTTATTGTAAGAATATTCCTTCGCAGAATTATACAAAACTACACTTCTCTAACTTGAAAAGAACAATGTTAATTAGTCGGTGTTATAATGCTGAAATGAAATTAACTTAGAATTAATGGTAATTAGATTTTATTATTTTATGCTTAACCAGGAATATTATATATTTTCATTTAACTAATTCTTACTTACTTTGACGGTGCTTCTCCCTTTTGGGGTTCGCCTCAAGTCATGACACTCAAAAAAGTTTTCTAACATTCCAATCTTCCTTTCGGTGGCCACTTCCAGCCATATCTTTCTGTATATCATCCTCTCATCTACGTGTTAGTCGGCCCCGCCTTCTCCTACCAGAAAGAATCCACTTTCGAATTCTCTCAGGCCTTTTTGGTGGAGGCATTCTACGAAGATGCCCATACTAATTTAATTTTTTCTTGGAAATTCGTTGATCGATGGATTCACTTATTCGTATTTCCTTCTTTACATCTTCATTTCTCACTCGATCAACCCTCATCTTCTTAATGCATCTTCTCCAAAAGTCCATCTCAATTGCCTTCACGTTTGAGATTGCATTTTTTAAGGTTATCCATGTTTCCGAACCATATGTTAGTTTTTGTTATTGGCCAAATATGTGAATGGAAAGTAATACTTATAAAATAACAGATATCTTATAAAATAACATTAGAAAATTCAAAATGTTTTAACTTTGTACAAAGGCTAAATAGTGGTTTCAGATAGCAACCACGAATAGTAGTAATCACAAAGGACTTTTTAACTTTTGGTTAAGTTCTGGCCACTCAGAACTAAAAGTGCTTGAAAGTTCCCCTTTAAATAGAAGGATAGATGCTATTTGAAAACCGTTATTGTGTTTCTATTGAAATGCTTTAGAATTTTTGTTATTTAGAAACATCTCTTTGTATGTCAAGTATTTTATAAAATGTGGTTACTATAAAATGTTTAACTATTCTAAATTTACACAGAATCCATTGTGTAGATCTTATTTATTAATCTATAATAAGAACTAAAATGTAAATAGCTAAGTTAATGAATTTTGTATTCACGAAACTATAATAAATATTATGTAAAAATTAACAATTTTAAAATTATGACCTTTATTTAGAATTGTATAATGTAAATTTATAACGCAACGATCTGTTTTATTCTAAATTAATTTTTATTAATAATTAAATCGGATTAAATATATTTAAATTAATTATTTATTAAAAGGAAAAGAAATTTATAAATACAATAACTTTAAACCTTAGATTTAATTTTCTATTAAAAGGGCAAATGAGGATTTTAATATTGAAAAATTCTAAGAATAAGATTCTGATTATTGTTGTAAATATTAATGAAAATTTATTAGTTAATATTAAAAGGATTAAAGTTAGTTAAGTTGAACTGTAAATAACAACCTCTATTACGTAATTATATCTAACTTTATATTAGTAAAATGAAAAAGTAGGTTAAATTAGGTTTTTATCATTACATTAATTACAAATGTATATCTAAAGGATATTGGCCTAATATTAAAAATTTAAATAATAATATTTCTAATTAATTAAACATTTATATCAATTATTATTATTAGTTTCTATGAAAACTAATTATTAGATTTCTTTAAACTAATTTATACATTATCTGTTTTTAAAATGTGTTTAATTATTTTCATTTAAGCCCAGAAATCCTTATTTGTAATAAAACCTGATTAAAAACACAAATTTCTTGGCAATGAGCGACAATTATCTTTTTATTGTTACTTTCACTTCCGGCTATTTTTTAAATTTAATTTGCAAACGATTTATTTTGGCAACATTAAAATACGTAAAAAAATGCGTGATGCGAATAATCTGCGATTCAACTACCACAGTAACATAAATTACGTAGTTTCAGACCTACACTCTCTTTTCAAAAGAGAATTCTACTGATCTTTCGCTTCACTTTTGTATTGAAGAAAGCTGGTTTATAACAAACATTATGAATATTTAATAGTTCGATTTTTGAGGGAAAAAATTGTTATATTAAAAGATCTTGAAAGAACTGGAAACATTTGGAGTAGTTGAAAGTAGAGATTTTACTTTTTACTTTCTCTTACTCCTAGTAAGAGGAAGTATTTTGTAATCGTAACAAATTTTCGATATCGAGTTTTCACCGGAATTATCCGTTTTGAGGTCCCCTGAGTCCAAAAAAGTGGTTTTTAGCAAATGATCTGCGTGTATGTATGTATGTATGTATGTGAAGAGCATAGCTTAAAAACGAAAAACTGTAGGAAGTTGAAACTTGATATTCCGTTTAAGTCTCACCATAAGATCTGAGTGTGTTATCTGCCAAAGTTCCTATACCAGATATACCACTTTACTAGTTGTTTTTTTTTTTTACTTCTTTGCAATTTTCTTAAAAATAGCTCCGACGATTTTCTTCAAACTTAGTATATCAACTACCCTTACAAAGAGCTACAGCTTTTATTTAAAACATTTCTCCGAGAAAATTCATTTAAGGGCAGTTTTGGGGGAGAGGTGGGGTTAGGTTTTTATCTAAAGTGCTATTTTAGTTTATTAGACGATTCTGTCATCTAAATAATGTTAATTACAATTTATTAAATATGTTGTTGAAATTTCGAGTTTGAAAAAATCGGATAACCGGAAGTGCGTTTATTTTACAACTTTACTAAATGATTTTTTCACTTTTTCGCGATGTTCTCAACCATGTCTCAGACGATTATCTTGAAACTACGCATGTACACTAAACATACAAAGATCTACAACTTTTATTATAACATATCCCTGAAAGAATTCATTTAATGGCACTTTTGGGGGAGGGATGGGGTTATGTTTTTCTCTAAAGTGCATATCTAATTCTATCATCCAAACAAAATGAATTAGAAATAAATAGGTGGCCAAAATTCCGAGTTTCAAAAAAACTAGTCAACCGGAAGTGCTCTTTAACTGAACAGCTTTTTAGTTTTCGACGAATTTCATTAAATTTGGTAAGCAAACTATAAAATTTGTCTGTTACAATTTTCAGAACCGGAGTAAGAGAAAGTTGTGTGAGTGTTTCACAACAGATTTTTTTTTTTGAAAAGTGTTAACTGCAACAGAGGGCTCAAGAACAGTTGCTTCCTAGATAAAGGTGTAATGTCTCTTTTAAATTTTAATTGTCTTCAGATTGGATTGTACTAGAGCAAGAGTTCTTAGAGTAGTTCTTTAGAGTAATATTGCAACCAGCTAAAACAAACCAGTGTCTTCTAAATCTATGAAGGTCTTCAGAATTATTGCGTTCTGTAAGCACCCATTTTGTTTACCCATCTAAACTACTTGTTCCTCCAGGCAAGGATCAAGCCCTTTTGAAATTGCTATAGAGATCGTTAATGACAACCTACGAATTTTCTAGGAACACTGCTTTCCCTCAGTTGCTGGGCATATTCTCAACAGCCACCGAAATTACTTCGACTTCTCCATCAAATTTGCTTCTGTGACGAAAGCTACCAATACTTTGAAAACCGGCTATCGCGTTGTAATCGATTGCCGGTGTTTATCTTGTCTGCAGCAAAATCATAAGGCTCCGCCCACAACTACATCACTCAATACGCGAGACGATATATCAGGGACGTGTTATATCTCTCTACCACAAGCGATTCAAATTCTAACCGTAGGAAAGATCGAGCTACCTAAAACCTTAGGAAAACAGGAAGGAGAAGTAGAGGAAGTTAAAAATCATATATAAACGCTAGCGTCACTCAACCAACAGGAAGTCTGTGATTCAGTCTTGCACATTGCAACCATCAAGAAAACATTATCATCAACGCTCCGCCAGCTCAGTCTATCATTCACTCACCAAACACTTTATATATCAATAGTGCAAAATCCTTGCAGTACTCTGTTTACTCAAATAATCATTTTTCTTCATTATCAGTTTTTTCTGCCTTCCCCACAAAAACACCGCTGCTGCATGATGATTCCCCCGTTTCTCCCCAGTCTGGTTACGAGAAACCGCTGTGTATCTTCTCTAACCTAACTCGAAACTAATTCTCAAAATGATTACTTATATTTGAAGATGGAGAAATGCAGTGACTCAATAAACTTCCAGTTTATTCTTAAGTTTAAGCTTCTTGATGGCCCCCAGCCACACATGCACACTATGGAGTACAAGATAGTATATTCTTAAGATCCTCTAACTATTATAACACGTTCTAAATACATTAATGAATATAAAATAATAACAAATTGTGACAATTAAACACTATAAATTTGTATCATTTCAATAATTGAAGTTGTCTTAAATAAAATAAAAAAAAAGTATTAAAAGGCATGTCTGACCATGTTTTCTTAATTGGATCATTAAAACGTTAGTGAATAAAGTGAGTGAGTAATTGCTTCTATTTTAAACCATTTTATTTATTGATCGCTATATAGTTAAGTGCTGCTTCGATTGAACCATTCAACACGTTACTCGCTTCAATTATCAGAAAACAATATATAATTTTGATAAAATTTTCAGTCTATAGAAGGTTTACCTTTTTTTCATTTTAAATATTTTCAAAAGTTTATGAAGCGGGTAAATTTACCATAGACGATATTTTTAATTTAATATTTAATTTTTAATTATGAATTAATGTTTCATTAAATAATTATTAATTAACTATTAACAATGGCAAAATGCTTTCTATTCTTTATTATCTTTTTTTTTTTAATTAAAATTTTCTTAAATAGATGCAACATTATTGAAAAGTATTTATTTTTCAAATTTTACGAAACAAATGAAATCCTATTTCCAAACATTTATAGCGTGATTTTATTTCGACAGATGGGATTGGTGTGTTGATGATGGAGTGGGAGGATGGGGATACCAACAATGAATAAAACCGTGAAATGTTTCAACTATTTCTCTGTGGTTATATGTTTGTAATATTTCAGATTGTTTACCAATATTTTGTTTCTATCATGGCTGGAAATATGTTCTATTTTCTATTTCTTTCTTTTATATTATGAATCTTCTTTGTTATTGTAAATAATTCAGCTTTTATATCTGCCATTATTTTATTTCATTTTTTTATTTTTCAGAGGACAACAATCTAAAGTTATGTATTTGCATTTAATATCAAATTATTAGTTGTTTATTACTACTTTTTGTGAAACTCACTTTTTGTGAAAATGTGCAATTCAGTTCTTTTCAATGATCAATGAAATATTTATCTGTAATTTTTACTCAAATTATGTGCAATATTTATAATTTATATTGTGATCTACTTTGGTATGAGGGTAATCCGGAAAGTAAGGCTACAGTTCTCGCAAGGAAATATTTTTTTCAAAGTTGGTACCATTGCTGTGTAGCGGGAAGTCAACTGAAGCGAACGAGCCGTGCCTGACGTCAGTAGGCTCCCAACTCTCGTTAGCTGAACGTTAAAAATGAGCGTTCTCGTTCTGTTTCCCACCACGAGTGCCGCCACGATTCATCGCGAAATCTTTTCAAAACAAACATTTGACAAAATGGTTACGATAGTTCAATTTTGGAAGGACGGAACATCACGATGACGAGGAGTGGACGACTGTCCGTGGTGACTGATGAACTGGTGCAAAAAATTGAAGACCATCTTGGTTCTGATCGCCGCCGTCCAACTGTTGATGACCTGCCCAAAGTTTGTCCTGAAATTTCACGAACTTGTTATTCATGAAATCGTGAGCGATCGATTGGAATATCGCAAGTTGTGTGTGAGATGGGTAATGAAGTTGCTAATTGAAGAGCACAAAATAGTACAGTTTTCACGACTCTATAGCGACGGAAGATGAAACTTGGGTTTATTACCATCCACAGATAGTAAACGACAATCAATGCAGTGGCGCCATACCATATTCTCCTTCAGCAAAATATTTCAAAACTCAGAAATCAGCTCAAAAAATTATGGCGACAAGTTTTCTGGTAGAGAAAACGGGTTCTGTTCGTTTTCGGTTTTTGCAGAAAGATAAAACAATACTTTTGTTAATATATGACTCATTATGAGTAATATTCTTCAAAAACATTGCCAAACTTTATTTTTAGAGTACTACAATCAAAGAGTACAAAAAGAATGGAAAAGTACTTTTTGGTTCCACTTAATTTATTTTTTTAAATGATCAACATTAATTAAGAATTTTTGGATTGAGGAGAGCATTATATTATAATGTCTTGAGCATTGTATTATAATATAATATAATTGCATTATATGTTATTATAATTATTGGTGTCTATATCTATATACCTATCATATATTACAAATAATTATGGTAATAAATAGTACTTTAAAATTTGTAATATAGTGTCACATCTTAGCTTATGTTTATTTCTAAATTGTAAAAGGATTTGTTGCGTACATATAATAAAATAAAAAATAAAATAATACATCTGGTATTTTATCCGTCGTAGCATGCATATTCCATTTGTTCCTGACCGGTTTCGGATTTTCATCCATTGTCAGAGCAAATTCACGAAGTTCGCTTGTAGAGTTCAGTTTATCGCAATGTTTCTCTTACACTCATAATTGCCATCTCCGATTTGCCGTTTGCTGCCAACCTTCTTTTATATCAATTTACCTACATATTTTCTTGTATTAACCCTGCTTAGATTTCACATTTATTTATTACTTGTACAAGCTTTTGACTGTCCATAAACTTTGCATTGCCTTTCTTCAACGCTACAAGAGACTGTGAGACCCTCAAGAAACTTCGCAGAGCCATACAAAACAAACGCCGTGAGATGCTGACGAAGGAAGTCTGTCTCCTTCATGAGAATGCTCGTTCGCACACCACTCGTGCATCACAAAAGTTGTTGATGTTATTCGACTGGGATGTTTTAAAGCCCTGATCTCGCATCTAACCACCATCATTTCTTAACTAAACTGAAGGAACATCTGGGTGAAAAACACTTTTCTGATGACGACGAGGTGAAAATCAAAGTGGAGAATTGGCTAAAAGCCGTGGGGGAGAGCCGCGTATTGATGTAAATAGTGATTAGTGGAAAAATAATGTAATACCTATACTATAGATAATCCCTTTAAGTTTCATTAAAATATATGCATTTTGTTTTGTTTTTTAATAGTTTTGTAGCTGTTTTCATATTTTGTGTAAATTTTTTAAACATTTTATCATTCTGTTTAGATTTTGATTTTCTCAGGAATTCATTAGAGGAGATTAGCGTGTGCGGTAAGATATCACAAGAAAGATGGTGGAAAATATAGCTGAGAGATATTAAATGAAGATGATGGAAAAATGTTTTAAGAAAATTCGAGAAAATGAGTTGCCAGGAAATGTTCAAGGCAGCGGACGTTTTCTCCGATTGGCTGGATTGAATAGTACTTGTGATCTACTAGTCCTAAAGGGTCCCTTAAGAAATGTTTTCTTAAACTTCAGCCGCAGCCCTTTCATGTATAGGAGGAATTGTAATTTGCCTTATAATTACAACCCAGGGTTACTTCATTGAATTTATGTGGTGGCACCAGAAGGGTTAACACGTACTTAATTACTTAGTTAATCAGAACATCTTGTTACCGCGTACTTACATTCCCTCGCTCTATATTCCTTAAACTTGGAATACTACATGCACCTACCATTTTTTATTTGTAACATTTTTCCGGAAACCTTCATTTTTGGGATGAGTGCAATTACATTTTAAATGTTATTTTGCGTTTTTATAATATTTTGGCGCTCTCTTGGATCACAGTGGCATCACATTCTATTTCCATCTGTAAGGGAAAGAAGGGTGAGTGTTTCACAGCAGTTTTATTTTATTTATAACTTTCCCCCTAAGATCTAGTTTGGTACTGGAATGTTCTAAAATACTGGAAGAGCTTTTTTCTTTGAAGGATGTGCTTCTAGTCTGGGTACCAGGTCATTTGGGAATTTTTGTGTATGAGGAGGTGGATAGATTTGCCAAATTAGGCACCTCTTTCCCTTTCATGGTCCCCGAGCCTGATGTTGGGGTGTCTTCAGGCACATGCCTGTCAGGATTCCAGTCATGGATAGCTTCATAGCATTCATCCCTATACGGATGAGCACAGTTGGTTGTCAGCAGTCTAAAGTGCTCATTGGGGGTTCCGTGTCTTTCACGGATTTTCTCAGGCATCTGGTTGGATCCCTTCCTGGACATTGTAGTTTAAGGAGACACCTCTCCGGCTCATGCCGGATCAATTTTTGTTGAGACTTCGTGAGACAGAGATTGAAATGTCCATCCTATCTTAGGACAGATTGCTTGCATTGTGAGGAAATTAGGTTCAGGACCTTTGGAACAGGATGTCTGTGAAAGAGCTTAGGCTATTTCCCTTTAAGGTTATTGTCTGATTGTTCGGACCCGGTTTGATGTTGTTTTTCTTGGGATAGCTATATGGGCCCAATGGGGCTTTGGATAGCATAGGGCTTGTTCCCTCCCCACAGACAAATAATAATAATAATTCCACCTGAGACAGATCACCAGTTAGTACGTTACAAATTTTAAAGATTCATTTCCTTTCATATTAAATAATATGCATAAGTAGATTGACGTTAAACATACAAAAAAAAGTTTAACCCATTCTGAATACATTTGCAAAGAATGTATTGTAGAATATATATATATCTGTGTGTATATACTTTTTTGCAATAATGCCATGCTAAATTATAAATCACATTAATCCAGAAGAGATATGGTTATATCTCCAGCAGATCATTTTCTATGCAGTATTGTTGCGGTAAAAGAGCAAGAATACAAACTAAAAGTACTGGTTTCTGCATTAATGTACATTTTATAAGAGATAATCTTTGAATACTGTAGAACATTTAAATAAGTTCAACGGAATTTAAATGGCCGACACATTCTTTGCATTACTATTTTTATTATTTTGTTATTGTTACTATTTTAATAACGGTATTTTTTTTTATTTAAATAAAACTTTCCTTATTAACCAACTTGAATTTTATAATACGCATGTTGTCCTTTGAAAGGAAGGACAAAAAAATAGGTTAGACAATAAAAACAATATTCCAAATCCCTGACATTTTTGTTCTAATTTGTTTATTTCTCTTTAAAGCAAAGCTAATTTTTTAGCTTCCCGTTTGTCACAATAGATCACTTGGGAACATAGTTTTTGGATCTGGAATCCATTTCTGAATCTAATCCATAAACATTTATTATTTTTCAATATGTGGATAGGTCCGCAATGCTGGATAACATCTGGTGTCCGTCGTAGCATGCATATTCCATTTGTTCCTGACCGGTTTGGGATTTTCATCCATCGTCAGAGCAGTTTCACCAAGTTCGTGTAGAGTGTTCACTTCAACGTAATGTTTCTGTTACACTCACACTTTTTGGTTTGTTGGTTGTGGGGGAAGGTTATAAGGTTATGTTACTATGTGTGTGTGTGTGTGTGTTTAATGACAAAATGGAATTATTATAAATTATGATTATTCATTGGGAAATGCTGTATAATAAATAGCATGTTTTGAAGGATACTTTATAACTAAATTTTAATAGTGGTGTTAAGTATGCTCAGTGTTTTATCAAGTCATTTTTATTAGGGGGGCGGGCGATAAGATATTTCAAGAATCTACTGTATTAATATGAATAAATAAAGTTTAAAGAAAGTCAATACAAAGTTTATGGACAGTTAAAAGCTTGTACAAGTAATAAATAAATGTGAAATCTAAGCAGGGTTAATACAAGAAAATATGTAGGTAAATTGATATATAAGAAGGTTGGCAGCAAACGGCAAATCGGAGATGGCAAATGTGAGTGTAACAGAAACATTTATTTATTTATTTATTTATTTGCCAGGAAAAAGATCAATACATCCTTATTGGCAAGGTCAAGTAGAATATAATTTAAAATCACATAATTGTCAAGGCAAAACTTAATTTCAAAATATTCCTGTATCTTTAATCTTAAATATAATTTAAATTCACAAAATTGTCAAGATAAACACTCAATTTTAAAATATTCATGTATCTCATACAGCGGGTGAGCTAATAACAGTTTTTTAACACTAGCTTTGAAACACTTCAAATTCTTATCTTTTATATTCGCTGGTAAATAATTATATAGCGAGATGGACAAACTATGGAAGCTGGTACGAACTTTTGTCAACCTGTTTCTACTCTGAACAAGATCATTGCGCCTTCTGGTGAAATGGTCATGAACTTGTGAAAAACTTATAAATTGGCCTTCATTGCCCTTTACGTAAACGCGGCATTGGAAAATAAATATGGCTGGTAGTGTCATTATATTCAATTTCTTAAACCAAGAACGACAAGATACTGTCGAGTCTAAACCCAAAACAACTCTAAGTGCCTTCTTTTGTAACCTAAGTATTTTTTTGCATTCGGCAGCATTACCCCAAATTATAGTACCATAGCACAAATGGCTATGAACATACGCAAAATATGCCAAATTTAAAGCTTCCAAGTTAACCGACATTCTTAATTTTCGTAAGACATAGATTCCACGAGACACTTTACCCATGGCATTATTAACTTGATCTGTCCAGTTCAGTTTTAAATCTATGAGAATGCCTAAGAAATTGATAGCATTTTCAGCCCCACCATAATTTCCTAATTTGATAGAAATCTCTTTAATTTTATCCTGGTTTAGACTTAGCTTATTAGCAGCACACCAATCGAATATAGATTTAATGCAGTTATTAACGGATGTGTTATCTGCATTTCTAACCTGTACCGCAAGATCATCGGCATATAAATATGGCATAATTATATCATCGTTATCAAACATTGCCGGTAGATCGTTAATGTAAACCAAGAATAGTAGAGGTCCCATAATAGGCCCTTGGGGCACACCATACTTGACTGCAGTAGAGAAGAGTACTTACCGCCTTTATACACCGCTGCCAATCTATTCGACAAATAGGAAGACATAAATTTGACTGACAAATCATTAAACCCATACCACTTTAATTTTCCTAATAATATGTCATGCGAAATGGTATCAAAGGCCTTGGATAAATCAAACAACTTGATCAACAGCGAATCCGCGTTTTCCAAGGCTCCGTGGCTTCATTTCACAAAATCTGTAAGGGCATTAATAGTTCCTCGTCCAGTTCTGAATCCAAACTGTCTAGCAGATAATAACCCATTTGTCTCAAAGTGATCCTGTGTTTGCTTGTATAACAACTTTTCAAAAACCTTCGAAACCACAGGAATTAGAGAAACTGGTCTGAAGTTGTTGATGTCATTATAAGAACCAGTTTTATGGATTGGAACTACCCTAGCCAATTTAAAAACATTTGGGTAATACCCCACTCTCAGACAGCTATTTATCAGATATGAAAGGGGTTCAGACAGAATATCAGCTATATTCTTCAATATCAAGCTGCTGAGGCCATAAATATCCTGACTCTTATTTAATTTTAAGTTCCATATTGCATCATACACCTCCTCAACTTTAACCATTCTATAACCGAAGGAACAAGTCTTCCTACCCAATCTCTTTAGATAATAATAATAATTTTCATTGGAAACAGGAATATTTTCAACGAGTTTATTCACCGATTGAACAAAATGCACATTAAACTCATCCGCAGTATAGCCAACGTAGTTGTCAGATTTTTTATCCAATGCGTTTGTCTCGCTTTTAATTATATGCCAAATAGATTTACAACTATTGGCGGATTTTTTTATCAAATCACTATTAAATTTAATTTTCGCCAGTTTAATTCGTTTTCGATATTCCCTTTTCTTATTATGATAAGCATTCAGAATGGTATGAGAAGGACAAGATCTAACCAGATCATATAACAGATCCAATCCTCTTTTCAAATTCGCAAGTTCACCATCATACCAACCCTTCACCGAACATCTCTCACGAATCAAACACTCCACCAACGGAAAAGCAATGTCAGCAGAATCAGTTAACCATGACAAAAGCACTGAAACCATTGCGATGAACTGAACTCTAGACACGAACTTCGTGAATTTGCTCTGACAATGGATGAAAATCCGAAACCGGTCAGGAACAAATGGAATATGCATGCTACGACGGATAAAATACCAGATGTATTATTTTAATTTTTAATTTTATTATATGTACGCAACAAATCCTTTTATAATTTAGATATAAACATAAGCTAAGATGTGACACTATATTAAAAATTTTAAAGTACTATTTATTATCATAATTATTTGTAATATATGATAGGTATATAGGATATAGACACCAATAATTATAACATAATGTAATTTTATTATATTATAATCAATGCTCTCAATCCATAAATTCTTAATTAATGTTGATCATTTAAAAAAATAAATTAAGTGGAACCAACGCTGTATCGAAAGTATTTTCCCATTCTTTTTGTACACTTTAATTGTAGTACTCTAAAAATAAAGTTTGGCAATGTTTGTGAAGAATATTGACTCATAATGAGTCATATGTTAACAAAAGTATTAAAACTCAAATATGTAAATAAGATATTCCGTCACTAAATGCTTTTGGATATCCGGATTAGGCTTTTTTTTGTGATCATTACAAAATACTTAAATAAAATTCCGCTCTGATTAAACAGAGACCAAACAGGATTAAGATGCTAAACTACTTTTATAAAATCTTCGCTAAACAGTCGTTGATAAAGTCGAGAGAAAGGTCTCTTGCATGTCTGTCTTCTATATTGTACCCTGGTTAGGCTGCCTTCACACTAAAAGAATCTGAATCAATCAGAAACATTCGGAATCAAGGTGAATCCGACTCACCAAGATTCGGCTTAGTGCCCCACCACTCAAATATGCCCATAATCAGTTCTCGCCTTCACACCAGTCGAATTCGCTTCAATCCGCCTTGATTCAGTATACTATTTGATTCGGATGGTCAGGATCTTCTGTCAGTCATGGGATCGGAGAGCAATTTAACTTCACCTGGTTCAACATTACTTTGCAGCTCCATTTTACAATAATAAGTAATAAGTTTCCAATCAGAGACATTTTCCGTGGTAGCCTGCTTCATGCTTGGTAAACGCATCCTGAAAATGGGCGAACGCCCGAAACCGGTCGATGACCACAAAATGAAGCAGGCTACCACGGAAAATGTCTCTGATGCTTTCCAGCTATGCGGAACCAACCACAACAACTAAGTTTCCAATTATTATTATAAGGCATTAGTAATAATTATGTTGATTAAACTTCTTCAAATTAAATGACTATGGTGCAGATTTATTTCTGTAATTTACCAGAGACAAATTTAGTGCGAGTCTTTCTTCTGCTGTGATGGACTTTTTATGATTCCTATGTATCCTGTTTGTTTCATGATTTTTCAGGTCTCACCAAAACCAGCAGTTTCCTCAAAAAACTTCCTCACTTTTCGGAAAAAAAACATGTAGAATTTCTTCTCGTCGTTCTGAAAGGTCAGGATGTAGATCAGGAGACCAAAGAATTTGCATCTTTTTCGATTAATTTAATGAAGCTAAAACCTACACTTTTTTTTTTTTGTGGCTTCTACGAAACACAATTGTGGTTATTATAACCGCTTCCATTGCTGGAAGCTTAAAAGTAACTGAGATTAAGATAAGAAAAGAGTAGGGGATTTTATTCGGATTGACATGGTTTGACTCAGATGGTGTGAAGAAGGTTTGGAGATCTTGAATCAGATTCACTTTGATTCGGATTGATTCAGCTTCGTTTAGTGAGGCAGCCTAGGCTGCCATCTTTAATAGTAATTCAAAACTGTGAAATTGAAGTGACTGTATGTAGTGGTCAACTAGACTTGAATGTATCATTAAGACCTAATAGTTGTGGACATTAATTAGTTTAATATTGACTAGTAATGGACTCGTCAACTTCAGTTTTCAGTCTTTATTTTTAGCACTGACTTGATTAACAACAGATCTCTTCCTACAATTTATCATTTTCTTTATGTAATTATATGTAAATTATTTGAATTATATGTTTAAAATAACAATTTACCATATTCATTATTTTAACTATATCATTAATCATTCTTAACATAAAACTTACAGAACACCAAAATTAGAGAGTGGTAGCGTTATGTGGTAAATATTTGATATTAAATTTTGGCAGGTGTATCAAACTTACTAAATTTTAATATATACGTCGCAGATGTTTCCTTTGTTATTAATATTTCTACGGTTGATAGATAGTATAGGGCAATATTTTTGTAACTTTCAGCCGTTCGCCTCTCTTACTTCAAATGCTTATGCTTCTGTTTACCACCAAACGGGGCTAATTCAGTATAATTTTCAGTTCGACTAACTATATAATAATATTAATGACAACTATTTAGTAAAAATTCCCAATTTTTAAAAAAAAAAAATTTAAAATGAAACTGATAAAAAAAAAAAATTTATTTGAAACTGTGAGCATACGTTACGTGTAGCTCATTGTAGCTCAAGTGTAGCTCACTTATTTGAACGAGGCTTAGTAAAAATACTTACACACAAAAAAATTTGTCACGATTACCAATTCCAACAGTGCAGATACAAGATCAACAGCACCAAACCGTTCTGCAACCAATCGAAAAAAGCAGTTCAAATTCATTTTCATATTGTTCGCGTATAGCTTCAATAAATTTTTTTTTTTTTTTTTTGAGACAGCAGCAATAGGATCCTTTATAAAAAATTTTTGTTAGTTTATTTACCTCTTATATTAAAAAAGTTTAAATTTGTTTAAGCACGAACAAGTTTATTTCTCCAATATACTGCAACAGTATAAAACTATCAAACCATTTAACTAAGTCTTTATTTGTATTGATTTTAGAAATCTAAAAAGATATTTTAGCAGCACTCAGTGTTTGAAGTCATGTATAAGCAGATACGTAACATGTTAACTTGCCATAAGTCAGAGTTAAGATAAATAGGAAGACTCCAAACTCTTGTGAAACAAACTTCCTAACTAGTCTAGGACCAAGAGGAATGAATAGAGCTGTACAGCTGTATAGAATATTTACCATCTGCACCATTAGCTGGCCCATATCACTATCGAACAAATATTTAAAGTGGAATCTATTTATTTTGTAATATTCTTTTTTTTTTATACTTCCGGTTGTTTCCAGCTTTGGGAAAAATGGGAATATTTTCTTGTCATTAAATTTAGAGACTGATTTTTCAATATATATATTATGTAAGTTTCGATACTCCCTGGTGGCGGCAATATACTTTCAGGTAGAGGGGTTTTCCAATATAATTGTGTGCAGTTCAAAAATGAAATATCATAATGGAAATAACAGATTAGTTACTTTTTTCGCTAACTCCTCAATAGAGGACTCGTTTAATTTATAGTTTGATGATTTAATTCGAAATGTTGATCCTAAATTGTAATTGGACGCTAAAGTTTTCCTTCATTTCAGCAGTTTCGTTCATTCTAACCTTCTATCAACGAACTGGTTGGCTGTATGCAATTAAAAGCTGTAATAACAAAAGCTTAATGCTCATATTAGTCGTACATTTTGGCTCATTATACTCTTATAGTGTTTTAATTAACTTATTTTATAAGCCAGATTTTACCAAATTAAAGTTTCTAGGAAAATCAATGTTTTGAAGCTTCGTCAGTACGAAAAACAAGTTTTCATACATTGGTCTGTGTACTTGTGAGCATGCTCTTGTGAGAGATTGGGAGAAGGCGGAACTGTTCCCGTAGGTAAACCAAACCAACTCCCGCTCACCTAAAAGAAACGCTGGAAGATCACTATCGTCCCTGCTAACCTCGACCACCACGAAACCTTTCCTCAACACATGAGTGCAGAGCAAGCTCTGCCGGGCTGACTCACGATCCCGTGGTACCATTATGTAGAGAGAACAAGTCTCCTACTTAAAGACCTAGAATGGTCACTGGCCCGGCCTTGGACAGGCAAGCCTGTCCGTAGAACCTACCGGTTTTGCAATACCCTCCATACAAGGCCGGGACTTTGCCTTGCCATTCAGATGAAGCGGGTATTCCGTACCCAATGTACTTGTGAGCAGCATAACTCAAAAACAAAACTAAAAGAGATATTTTCCGTGATAGCTTGCTTATTTTTGTGGTCATCGACCGGGTTTTGGGTGTTCGCCCATCATCAGGATGTTTTGACATAACATCCTGATGATGGGCGAACACCCAAAACCTGGTCGATTACTACAAAAAGAAGCAGGCTATCACGGTAAATATCTCTGATGATTTCCAGCTCTACGGAACCAACCACTACAACATAACAATATATGCACTAGCGTAAAATATAATCCACTAGCGTAAAACCATGAGATCATTCATTAAATTTGCCGCTAACAAATTACCTGGAAGCATTACTTCAGTGAAAATTCATGGCAATTGGTGTTCCTTTACAGATGACACTGCCCCTTACAGGACAGTGAGCTGTAAAAGCTCATGGGAGAAAAATCTAAGGGCAGCACTTCTGGACTCAAACTCGGATTTCTGCGTGCGAGTCCAGCGAGCTACCAATGAACCAATCATTTCCGTACATTTAGATGCACTGATTTTGATTTCCTCTTGCTGATGTGACATGTAATATTACAATCGTGTGAGATTTTAATTATAGAATAAAACTATCCAGTTTTAGGCTGCTTGGAGGCACTTAATTCTGGTGTCTTCATCTCCAAATTGCTTGTAGAATGTAAGAGTTCTCTTCTTCCTCTTCTTATCTTGGTAGCAGTACATAAGGAAATCTCGTGGAATAAAGAAGTTGATGATAGGTTGGCTAAATTAGACGACTCTCACCTCACCGTTGGTTCCCACCTCCTATTGGCGTGCCTTTGGTCACGTACCTGTCAAGCTAGCAGGCGTGGACAGCATCACAGCATTCATACCTGTGCATGAGTTCGGAGGACTGTTGGCATTCTAAAATGTTGATTGGAAAAATTCGACAAGATTTAATATATATCGCTGTATTTATCACGAACTTCTCTCAGGCATCTAGTTGAAACCCTGGCATTTAAGGAGACAACTCTATGTCATGCCAGCCAGACCCTTTTGTAGAGAGTGAGAGGTCAGATGAAAAAATCTTCTATCTCATGATGGATTTCATAAAGTTTCGAGGAGATTGGTTTAAGGCCTTTGTTCGCGAAAGGATATCTCACAAGGTTATTGTCCGGTTTATTCAGACTACTATTAATCTTTAGACCCAAGTTTGGATTTCTGTTCTAGACCTGGCTTGCCTGGTGTTCTTATATGTGCCCAGAGGGGCTTTGGATTGCGTAGGACTTGATCGCTCCCCTCAGATGAAGAAGTTCGAATTATATTCCGTTTACGTATCACAGGAGGTTCGATAAAAAAATTACAGTTAGATATTTTTTTTCTAAAAAGATATTGTATCTAAAATGATAATCCGATTTGAAAAGATAAACCCAATAGAGGCCAGACAAAAGAATTATTCCATTTCATATTATTAATGAATTTCTATTTAATCGATTAAAATAGAAGGGAATCATCGTGAGTTTTCTATCATTTTACCCTTGAATAAATGAAGCTCTAATTTGTACGTTATCAGATGTGTTCAAGTAACTTCAAGAGGAAATTTCACTTGAATGAATCAGATAAGTGTTAATGAACTTCTAGCGCTAAAGATCTCCATGCAGAATTCAAGGACGGAAGTCTCGTACTTCCTCTATACATTATTAATTGTGACATGCATGCGTTATTGTGTCCATCCTTATTATTATATCTTAATCTTAGATCTAATCGTAGTGCAGAATATCAAATAGTTTTAAATTTAGTTAGTAAACAATGAGGTGTTATAATCCCGAAAGTGAAATAAGTTTTTTAAGCTGCTACATTAATTACAATATAATACAAATGGAAGGGTGTTCAATACCGTAACATTTTTAATGGTTCGTGATGTCCATGCCTTTCACCATATGCTGTTGCTGTTAGAAGTTTATAGCACCATGACTGCTGCTCTCAGAATAGTTCGTCAATTCATGTTACAAAAATTCTCTGGCTGAAACTAGCGATTGTGGTTATGCTTTTTATTTTCTTTTCTTTTTTGAGGAAATGTAAATTTTTTAATCTTCTTCCGCAAAGAAAATCAAGAATAGTTTTGATATTTGATTAGTGAGGAGGAAATCTCGAAGAAGTAAAAGTAGGATTGATGAACAAATAAACTCCTCTTCTTTGTCTGGATTATTGATTTTTGTATTATTATGGACTTATCACTATTACAATATCATCAGCCTAGATCATCCTATTTAGTGATTAACATCTTACTTGTATTGGGACTGTGTGGAAAGAAAATTTTATATATCTAAGTTTTCACATATCACAATATTTAGAAGTAAGACTGTGATTCATTAAATAGGATAAACTAGGCTGATGATGATATTGTAATAATAAAGAAACGTCCGTAATAAAAAATCAGTCTAAACAAATAAGAGAAGTTATTGTTCACCCATTCCTACTTTGCAAATTTCAAGGGTATTTAACTGAAATTGAGGCAAGGAGAGATTTTGGAAACTACATACAGGGTTTTTCTAGTTCACATTTAATGCAAAAAGTTTTGTTTTTTGTAAAGGTATGGAATAGGAAATGCGAAAGGATGGGAATTCCGGTAGGCGATGGACATCTGCTATTCTTTGCGGATGCCCAGGTGGTGATTGCACAAGACCAAGATGACCTCGAATACATGATCAGGAAGTTAAAGGTTGAATATGAAAGCTGGGGAGTAGGTGTAAACTTTGAAAAAGCGGAATAATTGTCAGTTGGAAGTAATAAGGAAGGAGATTTGGAACTGGATGGGAAGAGAATAAGATCTTTCCAATACCTAGGGTCCATGTTAAGTAGTATAGGGAATACAGAAAAGGAAGTGCAATCGAGGGTAGAGCAAGCAAGGAAGGCTGTCAGTAGCTGCATCCAATCCTATGGAACGGAACGATATTCTTAGAAAATATAAAAAGAATTTTCCATACGATTATTGAGGGCATTTTGTTGTATAGGGCAGAGACCTAGACCATGACAAAGAAGTTGAAACAAAAGATAGAGGTAGTGGAGATGGACTTTTGGAGGAGGTGCCTTAATAGAATGGACAGAGTTCGGAATGATAGAGTGTGGGAGGTGATGGGAGTCGGGAAGAGAAAATAATGGAAAGGAAGCTGACTTGTATGGACCTGTCAAAAGGATGAACCATGAGGAATAGCCCAGTCGAATGAAACGATGATATCGAGGAGGAAATGGCGGGACGAGGCCTGCGAGAGGACGACTGGAAAGACACGAAGAAGTGGAGAGACACCCTTGGTTCTAACCGGCAATCCGTTTAGCGGGATGAAGCCGTGTAAAGTAAGTTAGTAAATATATTTAGTTATCATGATTTTTTCCTTTAAATCCCCACCTATTGGAGCTTTACCAAATGGAGATCTTTAGTGTTTGAGCACAATATGATCATTAGATTAAAAATATACTTGGAATGTACACTGAGTGGCATCTCGATACTGATTCACGTCATAATACCTGAACAAAACAATCCTTTAAAAGGCGTAAATTTATCTGTTCATTCGAGTAGATAGTGCCATTATCCATGAAAGACTATACCACCCTATTTCCTATTCGACGCTTCGGCTCATCTCCTCCTAATCTTGGGTTTTCCCATTTTTACTTCTTCTACGATCGTTCAAACAAAACATCATATAGATAGCAATTGCTTAGCTTTTGGAGCCTTTCCAATAACCCATGGAAAATCTTCTTCGCAAAAGTAGAGGATTTCTAAGAACTGCAGCTGAAACTCAAATAAGCTGGACATTCTTCTTCTCTTAAAGAAAAGTTTGTTTAGTTTTTCTTCAGCCTCTTGCAAACTCTTGTATACAAAGACTTTCGGGAATATAACGCTTTTATATCGCCGATATGGATTCGTGTTAAATAAGCATTTTCCTTCATTCAGTTTTTGTCTTAAAGAAGTCACTTAAAGTATGATTACTTGCTCCGTTTACTCCAGTTATTCAAGAAGGTTAAAATTGATATTCGATTAAGTACTATCACCACATCGGACATGAAGGGTCAAAGTCCACCAACCGAATTTTCGATGTTATTTACTTCTATGAAAATTTGTCTTTTTATAATTTATTAATTGTAACTAACAATTGGAAGGTGTTTTGATTGTTCAACATTAGATTTTAATGTTTGGAAGTATTTCAAATATAATTTATATAATTAAATAATTGATTTTGGACGATATTGAAAAATGTAGGTT